>MJUU01048283.1:64307-85703 GCA_002080025.1 Modiolus philippinarum | reverse complement strand
AAATAATCAAATGGCCAAATACTGAAGCTGAAATCCAGCAGACAAGTCAGCGTTTTGGAGAACGTTCTCAATTTCAAACAATACTAGGCGCGATTGATGGAAGTCATATTGCTATAACAGCACCAAAACAACTTCCACATGCTTATTTCAATAGAAAACGATTTTACTCGGTTGTCCTCCTTGCATCATGCAATGCCAATATGGAATTCAATTATGTTTGGACGGGGAATCCCGGCAGTTGTCATGATGCGACAGTTTTGAGAGGGAGTGATCTTTATACACAAAGTGCAGAAAAGATTCGTCTTGGTTATGTAATACTTGGCGATTCAGCGTTTCCCATTTTAAGATGGCTGATAACCCCTTTTCGGGATCATGGAAACTTAACCATAGAACAAAAAAGATTTAACAAAGCGCATAGTTCATGTCGAGTTATAATAGAGAGAGCCTTCGGCTTACTAAAGTGTCGATTTCGCCGCCTGTTGAGATTTGAATTTGGAGACTTTCAGGTTTTAGTCAATTCTATCTTGGCTGCATGTGTATTACACAACATATGTTTGAAAGCCAATGAAGAGTGTGATTTTCCAAATGAAAACAACATTGTCATCTTGGAAGAGAATGACGTATTTGAAAGAAATGGACATGAACTGCAAGGCATTCAAATAAGACAACAAATGATGAATCAAGTGTTAAATTTGATGTAATAAGTGTCATTATTGTTTGAAATGGAAGGGGTTATTTTAACTTGGAAGAGTTTCTATTTTGGAACTTTTGTCTTGGATACTTTACCTGGAAATGTTTTTACAGCAATTTATGAGTAAAGGCAAAAACACTACAACAACGAAGCTTAATATCTGTATTAAATGTAAATAAATTTAATAAAGTCTCTTGCACAACTAGAAAAATTCTTTAAACAAGAGTATTTGCAAAAAAGAGTTACTCTCTTTTTAGAAACAAAAAAATATATATATATAGTCTTTCTCTATTAAAATAAACTGAAAAAGATTTAACCAAAAAATTATATCAGGGATGTATATCGCCCCTTCACAAAATAATAATAAATAATATGCAAAAATACTTAAGAGTCAAACAAAACGAAATGTCCGGATTGACCATACATAATTCAATTCAATTTGTCAATTAATTTCTCCATTAATTTGTTTTGATTTTCCTGAAGATTCTTGATAGTGTTCAGAAAATTATCATCTCTTTCCTTTAGGTAGTCTATTAGTTCACTTCTGGTGCCAGCACTTCTCTTTTGTTCCTTTTCTCCATCGTCAAGACTTTGTGGTGATGAACTTGCCTCACAATCGTTGACACAATCTGTTCCCAAAGAACTCTTGAGAACGGGTGGCCGAAACGCCGAGTCGTCGTGTAATAGGGTATGCATCTCTGACTCGTGAAGGAATGGTTTTGGTCGTTTTTTTCCAGTTTTATTAGATTCTGATATGAACAGCCTATATGCTCTTTTCAAAGCATAAAACTTCTCTCTACACTGATCTGCTGAGGGATACGGTTTTTTTAATTCCTTTGATATCAAATCTGCAACGCCACTCCACAAATTTTTCCCAACAGAGAAATTTTTGTCTTTCTCCTTTTTTTCCATTAGTATTTGTAAAAGTTTTTTAGTGGCATCGAATCGCCAATTGTATCTGGAAACTGACTCTGTGTCATCATTTTCATCGTCTGTGACGTCTGGTAAGTCGGTGCTCGACGGTCCAGGACGCTCATCGTCTTCAACTTGAACCCGACTTTCTGATGTCAACATTGTCACGGTGTTTTCTTCATCGGACCCTCTCGAGACAACATGTGGAATTACTACCTTCCTAGTGTCTGGATCGAAATCTATATAGATAGGATCACTAGGGGGCTTTNTATATATATATATATATATATATATATATATGTGTGTGTGTGTGTGTGTGGGGGGGGAGAACGAGTACCCACAATTCAGTTCAACCCTACCATTGACAACTGTTAGTTCCGATACTAAGTCCGCGGCTATCCTGTTTTAAATAACAAAATACCAATGTGACTGCAGTGAGCCGTTTTTTTATGTGTGTTGGTTTCAGATTAATTGCTTTGTGGGTGATGTTAATGTTGTGTTTAGTCATTATAAGTGTTTCCTGTCATCTTGCTTTTGTAATTGAATACACACTTTATCTTTCATAATGCAGAAGAAAAAATAGGGCTACTCCTATTGCAGCATGATACGACCACGCCCCTGATCACTGTTGATCACTGATATTAAACAAGTTATACTGTTGTCGTTTTGTATTGGCAGTAGTCATAAAAGCGCTATTGGTGTGATTAGGGGACGACCTAGATACGATAACGTAACCCTAAGTCCGCTGCTCTCCCGTTAGAGCTAACGGGAGAGCAGCGGACTTAGGGTTACGTTATCGTATCTAGGGACGACCATTTGATTTTCAGGGGGAGGGGGGCTTGGGCGATTTTGTAAATAAACAATTTAGTCTTGGTGCCAGTGAAAATAAATATTCTAATCCTAGTAGTCCTGAAAATAAATAATTTAATCAGTAATCTGTATTTTGCTATTTAATCCTGATTTGAAGAATAAATTTTTTATTGAACATTGTTGAAATTGCAAAAAATAAAAATTAATGTGACAAATGGTGAAAATACATAATTTGTTCGAAACTTTCATGTAAAAAATAATGATTTTCAAGGCAAAATCGCCAAAGCCCAAATACCCCCCCCCCCAAAAAAAAAATCAAATGGTCGTCACCTTACACTCATATATCACGCAATTCTGTTTGTTAGGGATTTTTATTGAATTAATTACTTTTTGTAAAATAAATATGAATTGTACACAGGAACCCGTACAATCGACGGTCAGTATTGACACCAGCCAAGACTGGTACTTTGACTAACGATGACCAAACAAGAGATCACATACAAAATATGCGAGATGTGTATAATGTTGCAGAGGGGGCGGGCGGACAGTGTAGAGGAAAACCGGAAGAATGTGGGCAGGAAAAGGACAGAGATGGCCAGAGAGAAGGGATGTATGGGAGAAATTAGAAAGGAGGCAGGAGAAATGAGAAAAGAAATAGAGAAGGGAAAAGATAATTCAGTTAACTAACAGAGACCAGTGGTGTCATTCTATGACCTTAGGGTAAGGATCAGGATCAGGAAAATAAAATAAAAGGTAGACCGGGTGAAAAGGGAACAGGAGAAAGGAGAGATGGGTGATATAATGTAGCAAGGGGCGGGAAAAGGAGCAAGTGGCGAGAAAAGGAGCAAGGGGCGGCAGAAAGAAGCAAGGGGCGGGAGAAAGGAAGACACACCCCTTTCCGCCCCTTATTCCAGAATTATTTTGATCAAAACAACAAATCAAACATCTCATTTTGCTCTTGTGACGTTATATAACATAATTTATGAAAACTTACTCTCTGAAAGCAATTTAATGTTGTCTCCTCGTATCAATATACGATATTCCACGCCCTTTACTTTAATACTGATAGGAAACATTTGACTTGTCAGATCTGTAATCATTCCGGACGCCATTTTGGTTTATTCTTTTCCCGCGTTGGTAAAACTTACAGCACTGTGGTTGGTCTGAAAAAATGTCTACCGATGGAAAATTCCATTGGTTAACAATTGTACCAATGGTTTACCAATGGTAAAAGTATTTACCATTTGTAAACAATGGTATAACTATGAACGCGCCCAATAACTTTCAAATCCCGAATGATTAAGAAAATATACTGCTCCCATACAATGAAAATTCTCGAATCCTGATGAAGGGGTTCCTGCGGAATAAAACAGTTGATTCAACCGCTCTTACATCTTGAGTACTCCCATGAAGATTACAATAAGAATATCTAGGACAACACAGGAAATATTTGAAACAAAAGAAAAAAGAAAAAAAAATATGTTACACATTCTTTTTCTTTTCTTTATCCCCAAATCATGCTTATTAATAAGAAGTGTTCATAAAATACAGTGCCGTACAAAAATCATTGCTTCGGTGTTCATTGTCGATACTTTCGACGTATATTACTGTGACGTCATCTTCATTGAAAGAAAAAAATCAAGCGACGTGTGGCCGAAAAAGCCATTTTTTTTCGTTATATTCCATTATATCTTTCTTATGAATTCGGTGACCTATTGTTTTTATTGCCTTATTCTAATTAATACAAACAACTTTATATGCTCTGAAAATATGAGGAAAAAATCAACAGCAGAATTTTCACAATTTTATAAAAGAAAAGATAACAAAAATGTCTAATATTTTGCGCGGGAAAGTAATTAAGCGTTAAAATAATCATCATTCTTTCTTTCAAACGTTACTTCTTTTAAAGAACTGAAATCTGTAGACTTCCCGGAGTATAATACAGAAATCCATTTGCAATTTCAACTATTATTACCGAAATGGCAAGGGTTTGAAGTTAACCTTCTCACTTCTCCATCTTCCGAATTTAGCTACTTTTCACGGCGCCATAGCAACAAAACTAAGTCGGTGACCTATATTTTTTATTCTTGAAAATTGTCCCGAATACCTTAAAGAATGGTTATGCTAAGTTTCACGAAAAAATCAACAGCAGAAATGAATAATTGGTTTGGTCTTTAACAAAACCTTCAGGAAGTTTTGAGTTTGATATTTCTTCCGTAGTGCGACATTGTTTTACCAGCAGACTAGATTCCCAAAGGTAGTCGTCAGCTTAGTGGCGAACACTTTTTGACCGGTATTTCTAAATTACGTTTTGTCAAATGATTTGCTTCTTCAAGATAGTTTTCATAGAGTTAGTAGTATACCTGTATTGGGTTGTATTCCTATGTTTATTATACTACAGAGAAACGGGGCAGAGAAATGGGAGATTTGCATACCCATAATCAGGTTGAACTCTACCGCTGGTTTTTTCTAGTGCCGGTACCAAGTGTGGCTATCCCGAGTTCCTATCGTTATCTATATTTATCCCTTGACTTCATTTGTGCTTTTTAGTGCTTTTCTAGTGCAGTTCGCTTGTGAATTGTGGCAGTTTCGGCCTTTGTAGGTATTTACTGTTATCAATTGTTTGTAATTGAGGTCAAATAGCTGATTTTTTAGATGATAGCCTGTCAAGACTAGAATAAGTTATCGTTTGACCTGGAATTGTAAAACTTGCAGGTGGTTCTATCATCATGTGTCATGTGCTATAAAGTATGTGTGCAAAATTTTCAGGTCACTGGGTCTCAAAGCTAACGGATGTAAGCAAAATATCTTGTCGATATCCCCTTTTACGTCAGTTATCTAAGTTACGTCCCAGCTTTTCTAGACTTTAAATCAATTTCTGGCATTGCTAACAACATTTCCGTAAAAACGAGGAATAGGAATGACCTTAGTAACAAGCTGTTTACGAGTAACGCCATATTAAAATATAAATTTTTCACATCTATTATAAAACTTCTTCAATGTATTCAATAACTTATGAATACAAAAATACCAAAGTTGCATCATGAACAGTAAAATTTAGTTATGCTGTACACGTGTTTCAAGGAGTAACCTCTCATCAGCAGCATTAGAATCAAATAATATGGAAAGTAATAATCCAAAAAATAGTCAGAAAAGAAGTACTCAATACCAAAAATACCGAAAGAGGAAGCCAAATCCAGTACTAAGGACATCTACCGAGTGTCATACACGGAATGAAAACGTAGTATTTTTAAGGGGTTAGAATTTTGATAAAGACAATAAATTTCTATAAAACGCTAGGTAAATTTTCGTGTCAGAAAAGTCTGACTATTGGACTGGTGAATACCCTCGGGGACCTCTGGTCCACCAGCAGTGGCATCGGTCCAATGGTTTAAAAATACAAAAATACCAAAGTTGCATCATGAACAGTAAAATTTAGTTATGCTGTACACGTGTTTCAAGGAGTAACCTCTCATCAGCAGCATTAGAATCAAATAATATGGAAAGTAATAATCCAAAAAAATAGTCAGAAAAGAAGTACTCAATACCAAAAATACCGAAATAGGAAGCCAAATTCAGTACTAAGGACATCTACCGAGTGTCATACACGGAATGAAGCCGTAGTATTTTTAAGGGGTTAGAATTTTGATAAAGACAGTAAATTTCTATAAAACGCAAGGTAAATTTTCGTGTCAGACAAGTCTGACTATTGGACTGGTGAATACACTCGGGGACCTCTGGTCCACCAGCAGTGGCATCGGTCCAATGGTTTAAACATACAAAAATACCAAAGTTGATATCTGTAATCCTGTTGTAAAAGTTTGGCTGTGATAGTAAGGTTACGTTCATTAAAATCGTCAAACTCGTGCGAATCGTACTAGTTGAGAAATATACACCCCTCAGGATTGAGCTAGAGGAATTTCGTCGTCAAGAAAAGGGAAATTAGTTTTAGTGAATTCAAAATCACCCCTTTTATCATATATTTTAGTTTTTTTATTTTACCAGAGTCAAAAATTATAGTGAGATCCAGAAAAGGGCAGTACTTGGAATCATTGTTAGCTTTATTTAATTTCAGTTGTTGTGGGTAAATAATGTCTACATAATCTAAAACAGGGGATTATTAATAGTAATGATGTCAATATACCTGCTGTTATCATTGGATTATTAAAAGTAATGATGTCAATATACCTGCTGTTATCATTGAAAATAGAAATCAGTTCATCACTGTTTTGTATGGTTCCGTTTTGAAGTTTTTTCATGAAGTCTCGTTCGTAACAGAAAAGAAAAAGATCTTCAAGTAGAGGTGCACAATTTGTACACATGGGAATACCTATGACCTGTTGATAAATAGTGTTGCCAAAAACGAACAAAAATATTGTCCAGCAAAAGATTGAGTGCATTAATCGTATCATCACACGAAGAGGAAAAATGATTATTGTAGGTAATATTAGAGAAGAATCCTTGGTTTCTGTTAGAGCAAAAGAACTGCAGAACAGAAAATTAAAAAAAAAAATTAATAAGTTGTCCCAATTTAGATTTAATCAAATTATTTGGAAGGGTAGTATAAAGTGAAGAAAAATAACTGTCGATAGATGAGACTGGTCTTTGAATTAATTGTAGTTTATCTAAACTTCAACAGAATTTTTTGCACTCCAAATGTTATTTACACTTGAGTTTTGATAAGTTTTTTCACGGTATTTAATAACCAACTCCTTCATACAAGTAAGTGAACTAGTTAAATGGATGGATAAATCAGTAGTAGAACACTTAGTAGATGCCGAAATAAAACGATGTTTGAAGGGATTTTTGTGCAGTTTGTGCAGAACCCAGTACATGGTAGGTAAGATGTTATCTTTAGGTGGAACTTTAAGCATGTCTAATTACTGCATATTTAAGTGTTGACAACTACTTTTTTATCATACGACTTAGAAATTTAACATGTGTTTTTGGAATATAATGGCCTTAATCTGACATCGTATTGACTTTTGATTGATATTAGTTCATAAATTGCATAGCTTACGTGGACTCTTTGAAAACACAAGAATTCCTTAGAAATCGTCGAGTTACAGATTTAGCTGTTGTAATAGACCAATCATTCATAAGATTAATTCTCATAACTGCTGACGAGAGGTAACGAAATTTACTGTTTATTATGCAGTTTTGGTATTTCTGTACCTTTATAACTTTTGACCCCCGTTGCAATAGTCACCTTTATAGCAGTTGTGTGCCATTGCGAAAAACCCTAAAATATTCAAGTGTTAGATCCATTTTTTTTTTCAAGAAAACTTAATTCATTTCATATCTAATCTAACTTTTCATGAAGCTAATTTGGTGCATCATAGGCAATAACTAACAGTTTTTGTCTCGCCCGCGACGAAAGTCGCGGAAAGCGAGACATAGGCGTGCAAAGTATGACGACGGCGACGGCGTTAACTTTTACTAAATACATGATATTTTTAAAACCCTTTGATGTAGGAACATCATTTTTGGTCCAGTGGTAGTACTAATCAAGTGCTACCTAACGGACATAACGTCATGTGACCTTGACCTCAATTTCATGGTCTAGTGGCCACGTTAAGTTTTTCTGCTTAAGTCCATTTCTCAATAACTAGAAGTGGTAGGTTGATAATATTTGGTATGTAGGTTGGTCTTGGGTGGTACATGTCAGTCTGGCAGGTGACTTGGCCTCAATTTCACAGTCTAGTGAGCATGTTCACTTTTCTGATTAGTTCACTTAGATTTCGTATCAATTTAGAGGCTAGCAGGGACGGGCGAGACATTTTTTAGGGTCTTCACTTGTTATACCTTATATACTTAATACATCAGCGAACGAATACCAAAGCAAGAATAAGGAAAGGGGGAATTCTAAAATTTTAAATCCAAAATCATAGCAATTCATATACAACACGAATTGAGACACTATGACAAAGACAAAGCAAATAAAACAAAAAATGAACAAGAACGCCACATAACTTAAGCAAAAGCAGAGTAATTAAGAAGTCAGAACGAGGCTAATTGAATCTTCATGTGTTGTCGAGGCGCGCATATGCAGAGACTGAATTCACAGTGACTTCGGTATTTTGTTGTTTTTCACCTCATATTTCGACATAATTGAACTTATTTTGTCATTTTTCAGACTCAAGTTTCAGGAAAGGTGACAACTGCATATTCTTAATACGAATATTGCCACAACTGGGCTGGTTATTAAAAATATTAAGGTATAAGGATAAGTATCCTAGAAGATTATTGTTAAAGTTAGGTTACCATGGTAGCATGGTATATTTGTATCATTTCCATGAAAATTGTATAATTATTTTATTACCACTTACCTGACCGTAGATATCCTTAAAAGAACAGTTCCGTTTAATGACTTCAGGGGCATTGACATTGTTTTCAAGGACTTAAAACTAAATTGATCTCAATGTTCAGTTGAACATGACATTATGCGCCTTGACCTGGAAAATGTTTGAAGTTTAAAAGATGTCTACACTGAATTGATCTAACCTCATACAAACAATAATTTCATCGTTATAAGGTTTTCGATAATAATGGCCATTTTGCCCTGTAACCATGGTTTCAACAGACAGTTCTTCTTATCCAACTGATATTTACCTATAATTTTGAATGACTAGCCGAGTTCTATAAGAAAATACTACTCCTATCAATTATATGAAGTTAGTGTATATGAAGCCTAAATGTAGCAAAAAAGTAGCAAAATTCGGATAATTTTATCAAAAATTTGCAATGAAAAAAGTTCATCCTTGAAATTTTTGTTAATCTAGCTCTGTTTTCACATTTTGTGAATTATTAGAACCGTTTTGAGGTAGCTGAAATATTTGTGTTACAAATAAAAAAGTACCGATGTTACCGTTAATCACGATATCTACATCTTTTTGGACTTACATCTCAAATTTGACGAAAATGGCCATCTCAGCACGAAAATGTACTACAAAAGGGACGATTTTATCTCACTTTAAATGATCTGCTAAATGTTCTACAAAACTATTTCAAAGTTATTAACCTCTATCTTGACAGCCGTAAAAGAAGGTCTTCAAAAATTTTGTGATACTAGCTTTTCAAGAAGTGGTGTAAATGAAATGTAGATATTAAAAAACTCTAAAGATCTGCTTGACATATTAAAATCGAGATCATTAACACACTATAACAGCATTAAACGTCGGCAAACGACAATTTTTAGGGTCTTCACTTGTTATACCTTATATACTTTTAATACATCAGTGAACAAATACCGAAGCAAGAACGAGGAAAGGGGAAATTCTAAAATTATAAATCCAAAATCACGGCAATTCACAGCAACACGAATTGAGACAGTATGACAAAGACAAAACAAATAAACAAAAACGAACAAGAACGTCACATAACTAAAGCACTAGAAGTGTGAACCCCTATAAAAACTGAGGTATAATCAGGTGCTCCGGAAGGATAAGCATGATCTGCTCCACGCGTGGCACCCGTCACACTGCCAGTGAAAATTCCGGTTTTGTCACGGTCTGTGTTAGTCAGTCCGATAACAATCTCTGGATCTACCCAAAGATATCTGTTCTCATTTGTGAAAACGAAACATTGTAATGGTCTGTCAAATCGTGGTGACGACCGTAAAACTTCTGTAGCGACAATTGCAACATTCACTGAACATACCCTTGATGTATATACGTTTTTGAGACAGTACTTTCGCTCTGTTGACAAAATCGCTGTACAAACTATTGACACGGCAATAGCGAATGAGTTGTGAAATGTACACGCCATATGCCAGAGAAATGGGAATATTACTGCTCAAAAACTGGAACTTCACTATTGGAAAGTCGAAATCATCACGCTTGTCGTAAAGTTTTGTTTTCAGACATCCAGAGTTGTCAATGTAGAGGTATAGGTCCAGGTATTGTGCTGATGATGGTGTATCAGTGGTCTCTTTAATTTCGAGTTCATTTGGGTATATAAGATGAAGGTTATCCTTAAATTGAAACTGAAATGACGGCTGAAAAATTGTTTTTCCCGTAAGAACGGCGAACGAAGATATAAGTACATTGTTACAGGCAGAGAAAAAGCATACTCTGTGAAATACGACTCAGAATCACAGCAAAATATATAGAAGACAACAACGGCAGTAAAACACCGAAGGAACAAAGAACAAGATTACACAAGTGAAGTCCAGAGGCAAGGCAAAAGTAAGAAAATCAGAAGACGGAAGACCAAAGACGCTGCACAACCACAAAACGCAAACACTACAAATACAACAATACAAACTAAAGCACTAACAGTGTGAAAACTCAAAGAGTGACATCAGGTGCTCCGGAAGTATAATCATGTCCTGCTCTGTAAACAGCACCCGTCGCACTGTCAATGGGTCAATCCAGATTCAGAATCGGTTATGTCAAATCCGGAAGACGTAATCTAGCTGAAAATGTCAGTTTTCATATGTGACACCGACATTTCATATCTATCTATATCTATAAAAACGCTATTATAGAATATTGCCGTAGCTTACGGTCTCGCTACCAGCCTTCCTCAGCGGCATTTTATTTACCAATGTATTACAGACGTCAAACACAAATTACAGAATAATCATTAACGTAATAATCAAAAGTTCCCGCAATAACCCTACAACGTAAAGGTGTCGCAATGAAAAAGGAAAGAATGTGTTACTAATGTAGTGAATTCCCGAATGAAATATTTGTTAAAGTATACCACACGCCCCGTTATTACTCTTGCGTGTTTAATCCATATGGTTTATACGTTCTCATTTTATTTTTCCCCAGTATTTCTTGAGTTTTGCGGTAAGTTTCATTGCCGAATAGTTACTCAATAACCTGTACTTGAAAGTCATCAACTGTATGGTTATTTGAATAGAAATGCTTTGCACGGGATCGTCATATCTTGATCTGATTCTTGAAAAAATTAGTAACATCCTCTGATAAAGTTCGCCAGTCTCGCCTACATATTAAATAAATTTGTTACATTTTTTACAAAATATTGCGTACACAACATTTTTACTCTTGCAGTTGACATAGTTTCTGACAGCATGCTCGACCTTTGTAATCGCAAAAAGTTCCGGAGTTGATAATGTAAGGACAGACTGCACAGTTTTGTCCACAAGGTTCACATTTATTAGGTTTTTAAAAGAAAATGTTGTTGTGTTTTTATGCACGAATATTTCTTGTAAGTTTTTATCCCTCCTGTACGCTAATAATGGTTGAATCGGAAATATCTGTTTCTATATATAGGTCGTGGTGACGGCCATAGAATTTCTGAAGGGACGAAAGTAACAACGGCTGTACATAACCCTGACTCAGCAGTTTTTGTGATAGCGCTTTTGCTATTTCCACACAGTCATTGTATGCACCACAAGCTTTACAGTAACGAATTAAGGAAAGTTCACAATTGGAATGTCATAATCATCATGTTTGTCATATAACCTAGATTTTAGACGTCCATGTTCGTCAATGTATAACAAAAGGTCCAGGTATGAAGCAGAATTTGGAGTGTCTGTTGTCTGTTTAATTTCAAGATCACTGGGGGTAGATCTGATGTAAATATTCTTTAAATTTTGGATATTAAGGGAAAGTACATCGTCTATATATCTAAAGCTGAAATTAAAAGTCTGGGCCAGTTGTTTTTGTTTCTACTGTATTAGCCCTTGTAAAAACTTTGCTTCATACGAATAAAGGAAAAGGTCAGCTAAAAGTGGCGCACAATTTGTTCCCATAAGAATCCCTATTAATTGTTGAAAAACGCGGCCTCCACATTCAACAAAAATGTTGCCGGTCAATTTCAGGCATCTTTATCACGTCATTTTCACCGTATTTCTTGTTTGACTTAGTATGGTTCTTAACAAAATATTTTTTATCTTTTCCTATTACCAAATAAGAATACATGCGTTCTCCGTTTTTGGAACAGAAACATTGATGTATTAGCTAGGAAATTACTTTTTTTAGTTTAGTATGTGACAGGCTTATATAAAGGGTAGAAAAATCAAACGTTTGAATGTTATTCCAGTATGCGAGACTGTTTGAGGAGAGCTGTTCAAGGAGATCTTTGTGGAAGAATCCACGTCTAATTCACGCCGCTCGTTAATAAGCTTTTTCGCAGCAGCTTTTCAGACCATCTCAAACTGCCGTCAATAAAGTGGTAAGGAGTTTGGATAGGGGCTTAGTGGTGCATCTGGCAGATCCTGCAATGAAGTGACTAAAATCCTAAAGTTTCTGATCGACAATATATTTGACCAGTTTGGAGCAGATCATCGGAATTCCAATGGGCATAAACTGTATACCTCTTTTAGCCGATCTGTTTCTTCACCCATATGAGGCTGAATTCATCGAAGGGCTTCTTCAAAATAAGATAAAAAACTGACCCAATCCTTAAATTTCAGCTTCCGTTATATAGATATTTTATCACCAAACAACCCTCGCTGTAGTGATTTTCTTCATCTTATCTATCCAAAAGAGCTCAAAATTAAGGATACTACAAATACTTCAACATCGACCTCGTTCCTTGACCTTCATCTTGAAATTGACAACAAAAGTACACTTCAAACAAGGCTTTATGACAAACGCGATGACTTCACTTTTCCAAAAGTCAACTACTAGTACCTTTTTCTTTGAAGCAACATTTCAAAAGCACCGGCATATGGAGTTAACATCTCCAAACTTAGCTACTCAAAGGCCTATGGTCGATACAGCGACTTTCTTTATTGAGCTTGGTTTCTTCCAAAAAGAGTATGTTACCCATAACCTGAGGGCATCACTAAAGACGTTTTACTGTCGACATCGACCGCTATGGGATATCTGTTTCCCAGATGACAACAGATCTTTTTCTTTGCCACTAAAGTTTGCTTTTAATCTACCGGATTTGAATTTACTACCAGAGTTGACATGTTCAACGCGGCGGGTGTCTTATAAGAAGCAGCATATGTATACTCTACCGGTACAGGTGATCTCACCAATGGTTTTTTTCTTGGATTCGTGTTGTTCATTTTTGTATATGTGTGTGTGTCTTCTTTTACTTTTCTAAGCTGTGCTCATGTTATGTCTTTATTTCTTTGTTTTTCCGATTTTGCTATTGTCCTTGGATTGTTCGTTTTAGACGGACGGTTCGGTTCTCACTTACTTTAATTTCAAAATTATCAATTTCCCGTACATGGACACTAATATTCCAGCTTCTCCTGCTTGTGGAGTGTATTTTCCACAGTTGATTTTTTCCACCAGAGTTATCACAAATTATACAAACTTTCTCATTAGTCATAGTTATGTCCATGACCTCCTTATTCATTAAGGCTTGAAAAAATTCCGTCCATACGATCATTCAAAAACTTCTTTACTATATGTCAGTCCCTTGTGGAAAAATTTTAAATTTAAACTTTGATTCAAGATCCTTTTTTAATTAGTACTGTAATGATCATTTCTTTCAACTGTCTAAGACGACCTTTCAATAGCAATTGCTGTAGAGTTGCTAGCGGACATTACTGCGATGAAAAGGGGGAGTGTCGTACAATAAAACCGAATCAGGTCAACATTTCTTTTGAAATGCCTGTACCAAGCCAGGACCATTGCCGTCTACAATTTTCCGGTGGTTTCCACCTGATTTGTGTTTTTGTCTCAAGGACTATGGCTCTTAACAACTCTGTTCGGTAATTTTGTTATAACCCATATTTAGTTTTTGAATATGTACATTTCGACAACTTCTGTCTCATCACTGCAGACCAAATCAGAACATTGGAATTAACAATGAGGGGATATTGAATAAATGAATATGATAAAACCAATCAATGGAATAACGCTGTTATTGTTGTTCTTTATCTTGAAGTCACTGTGAGGAAATCCATAAACCGAAATATGTGTAACATCTGATAGAGAACTAATAACCAATAGGATCTAAATACACAAGCTAAAATTTTAGCTAAGTACAGAGCTATTAATGACGGAGATACTCCTTAGTTTTACACAAAATTTTGTAAAATTTGGATACGGCAAGTTTCAAAAGAAAACCTGTTTTCTGGTCTGCACCCAAGTACTGACTACTGGGTTGGTGAGTGCCTGCGGAGACTAAAAGTCAACAGCTGAGGTATCGGCCCGGTGGTAATAGATAACAGAATACCCAAGTTACTGCATATGCGCATTTCGACAACTTAAGTCTCATCAGTGCATATAAAATCAAACCATTTGGAAATCCATAAACATAAGTACGTGTAAAAGTTGATAAACAGAAATACGTGTACAAGCTGATAGACAACAAATAACTAACAGGATCTAAATAAACATTCAAAATTTCAGCTACGGGAAGAGCTATGCACGAGGGTGAAACTTCTTAGTTTAAGCAAAATTTTATACAGTTTCAAAATAAAACTGTTCCCTATTTTATGTTTTTGAAATGGCCTTAAATAGTGGCAATTGTTGCAATGGTAACCTAGGTAAATGATAATAAATTATAATTATAATTATTTTTGTGATTTGTAAGTTAATATCAACATATAGAATGATTTTAGCAAAACATGTATGAGATGAATAACACTTTCCAACCGGATGCTTCCTTAAAGAAGCATGGACTCTCTGCTTACTTTAATGCCCCTCATGACATTCCATACATTGGGAATTGAAGTTCATCGGGTATAAAAGACAGAGGGGTACTGTGGCTAAACAAATAACACAAAAAGAGCAAAAAATCTACACTCTTGGAGTTTGTTTGTAAAATAAAGGTCTAGAAATGTACCAGACTACAAGAAAAAAAATTATTTTTTTTTTTAATTTTTGGCAAAATTTTTGCCCCTTGGGGACTATCAAAATCCGACCCTACTGTTACAGACCAAGGATTGTTCATGTCTTTTATGCATGATAGCATAGAAGGGTGACCACTCTATAAGTATACCCAATATAGCTTGCCTAACTGGTTATAGCAGGTTTCCATGGCAACTAAAACGTAAAAAATGACCAAAATTTCCATTTTTCAGCAGGGGTACCTGCACTTTAATTTTCACCATTCCTATCGACAGACTGGTATTTTGTCGACCACTAAATCTTTTACATGGATTATTGTTGAGGATATGGATGAGCAATGTCTGTATATAACACTTTTTAATGACATATGCTTGCCATATTATTGTGTAAGATGCTGATCACTCATATCGGTAAGCCACACTTGCCCCCTTCCATCTCCCCCTCCCCCGTACACATACACACTCACTCCAAACACAGAAAGCCTTATTTGCTTTCGTATTTGTACTATTTTATATTTTCAAAATTATCAATTCTAATTTTTCCAGCCATTTATATTTGACAATCTATACCATTCTTGCTGATTTTGTCACATTGTGAAGTTTCCTCGAATTAAAAGAAAAAAACACACAATGAACAATTTATTTTACAGATTAGAGATTATAAATTTGTTGAAGCGTTCCTTCACTGACTTGCAATGATCGTCCAGTTCACGTCTATATCTGTGACAAAATATGATCCTCTGTATATTTATTGTGGGCTATTCATTAAGTTTGTCTATATTCAATTTTGGTTTGCCATTATTTACTTAAATGTCTTTTTCTGTGTCCAATGATGAATTATCTACGAACTTGAATATTTTGTGGCTTGGTTTATTATTTCCAAAAGAGTAGTAAAAAATAAAAATATATAAACAACTAAAATTTCACAGTGAATGGTATCTTCGATGCAAGGCATTGCAATAATGAAAACGAAGAGCAAAATATTTCCCAAACTCAAAACATTTTACATCGTTGTATTTAAATGATTTGTTGTTTATATATTTTGATTCACTTTCAAGTGAATAGAAAGGCATGTTTGTGTTAAATCTCCCTTTCAACATTTTTGCATCGGTATTCGTACGCCGATGTATTTCACTCATTTTCTGCAGTCGAGTTTTCTATTTTTGTCAATTGATACAGTCGGAGGATAGACTTCTTATTTCTATGATTTCGACATTTGATGTTGAGGTACTTGCACAGAATACTTTGTGAAATCCTTCTTTGAAATGACTGTTTGTCAGATAGTATATAAAGCAATTAAACGAAGGGTGGCAGTGTGCAAAAACTGTGATCCAAAGATGTACCTGGTGTGGAAATGTATCTTCAACATCAGCAACCAGGAGTACAGCAAACGGAATCCAACAGACCGAAAATACTGTGTATATAATAAATATTGTCCTGGCTAATTTCAAGCTGTGATTTGCGTTATTTCCAGCGTTTGTACTGTTAAACACCTGTCTTCGCTTATGATGTACATAGTACAATAAGCTGCAATATGAAATACCTACTACAAGAAGTGGTATCCATACCAGGCCAACAGAGAATACAACAGTATAACTATATGTTGATTTCCTGTCCCATATACATTGTAGACTTTTGTCATCAAAGCCGTGATCTCCTATTCCTGCAGCATTGAGTAGAACAAACAGTACGCCGACACAGTAGAGTAAAATACACATTCCTATACATGTATAACGATTACAAAGCTTTGTGTAATATGAATTGTGACGGATATAAATGTATCTGTTGAAGCTCAGGAGTGCTATGGATCCTAGAGATGATATACATGAGATCGTACATAACATACCAATTATCTGACATAGTACTGGATACTGGTCAAAGAATTGTCGACCTTCAACTTTACCTGGAAACAGTAAATAAAATTATAAACAAGATATACTATTTCACAAGACAATTTAAATTCCCTTTTTTTTCGGAGATTTTAGCATTTAAGAATAGGTTTATTTTTTATATGTATACATACGTTTTACCTTAATGAAATTTATCTTTATTAGAATCTACTTAATCCTTATTAAACGAAAAGCTACCAGACACTTACAGAACATTTTTAGTATAATATTAGGTTGTTCTCTAGGTCTGTAACCAACGTTACATGCCTATTTTCTCGTGTGCCTCTTCATTTAACCAGCGTATTTAGCTTTCCATTTGATAATTTGTCCAGAGTTTACAATCATGCTAAATTATGATTATAATGTTACAATTTGTAGTGAATTTTATAGCATTTAGTTTTATTCAAAACATTCAAGCAGATCATCCATGCTTACCCTTCTGGAGTACTTGATGTAACCTCAAATTCTTTACTGGGGGTTATCACTGCTAGTGCTTTAGTTTTGTGGCGTTACTGTTCGTTTTTTGTTTATCGCTTTTTTGTCTTTGTCATGTTTTTTTAAATATGTGTTACATCTGATTTGCCGTGTTTTTTATTCTTATTCGCCTTTTTCTGCCTGTTTGCTTTGGAATTCGTTAACGGTTTGTTGATTTATTTAATAAATAAGAATAAGAGGGTGTTTAACATTTTAGACAGTGGCTCTGTCTTCCTTTCTTTCTTCTATTGAAATAAGATGTCTTTTTAAATATGTTTTACAACAAAATGCATTTTACAAGATTTCTTAAATTTCGATGAGAGGTACGGACATTGTGATCCAATTAAGCGCATGTTAGTTTTTCAAATGTAACTCTGGTGTATTTCGATAAAGTTAAAAAATCATGTGCTATTTGTTCCATATTCTCTTTGATTCATAGATATATCTAGAAATGTTCACAGTAGTTAATGTTCATGCTATTCTGTGATTTGAAAATGTCTACTAACGATATCTTTGCCATTTGTAAGTTTTTATAATAAGCAATATTGGAGATATGTTTTGTATTCTTTTAATTCTTAATTTCAAATTTACGGATGGAGACCTGGAATATGGGAGAATATTTTTTTCATTCAAGATAATATACAAATGAATAAAATTGACTGCTTTGATTCTTATATTTCTTCACAGAATAAAAAAAGTGTCTATTTTCTTATTAAAACCATCCTAAAAGGTGCATTTTACGAGTATTTAATACTTATTGCACAAAAATGTTCAAGTCACTTGCAAAATAAACACAAAAATACAAAACAGAATCTGACAAGTATTTTATACAAACTTCCTGTTACATATTAGCAAATAATTCTGGCATTTTAAAGAGTCATTGCAACTGGTTGAAGACCCTCAGGCGACATCAAGATGTAGACAGGAGTAAAAGCCCTGTCCTTGATAAACTGGAGTTTCTATGTATCGTGTGCGTTTTTGTCACATTCACTCCATATCCTTTCATTTTTTTCTAATGGATGAAGGTTAAACACATGCAGCATAAAGAATATTCAGACGACCAAACAAATCAGGCAATATTGATTAATCACAATACAAGAATTTATTCACTCATATAAGACAAGACGTTTAAGTAATGCACGTACCATTTGGTGATGGATATGGTTGAAAGTTATGTGGTGTCCATAGCGTCTTTCGCTAGCCGAGAACTACTATCCTCTCATCTTTTTGAAGAGGAGAGGAGCGGATAGTAACCCTTGGCCATTGAAAAAGTGTTGAATTTTATTTCCCTGCCCTGTATACATAGATAGTCGCTACTTTACTGATTGGAGTTAAATGAAATATGATGTATATATTCTTGTTTCATTATTTATCATTTCTCTGCTGGTGGACGGTTCGTCCCCGAGGATATCATCCGCTCAGTAGCTTAAGTTTACTTTAGCCATGAGAATAAAGAATCAAAAGGAACGCATACCGGCTGGGACGTCTCCCGGGTTAAAAAGGTCCCTTACCGATGAAGCTATGGACACGGGTTCATCGGGACAACCAGGTGTCCTGAGTCGTTCATTATCAACTTCGACTGATTCTCAGGAGCAATCTTCAGATCACACGTCTTCTTCTTACAACTCATTTGATTCTGCCCCCAACATCAAACCTTGTTCTGTTTTATTAAATGATATTTTAAATTTTCCTGATCAGCAATCGCAAGGCACAATTTCACCATGCCGCGTAAAAAATTGCAAAACATGTAACATTCTTATTACTGACTCAAATTTTACAAGCAACCTTACCAACAAGTCATATTCAACTAGAACTTACGACGATCTGAATTGCTCCTCCAGAAATCTTATTTATGGGTTAGAGTGCTCTCTTTGTGGATTGATTTATGTAGGGGAAACAAAAGACAGGTTGAACAAACGTATGTGCGGACATAGATACGAAGCCAAGGACAATAAGACCCGACATGTTTACGCACATTTCAACCAACCTGACCATTCAATTGTCAACATGAAGGTCAGGATTATTGAAAAAATATACCATAAGACCAATAACCCTACGCTAAGTACACCTTACCGTCTACAAAGAGAGGAATACTGGATCAAAGAATTAGGTACAGCAATACCCTATGGTTGTAATGATAACATAAAAAGTGTAGGAAATCTGTCAAGTCCAGGATGTAATTCGGTGAATGTGATGAATATATTGAATGGAAGCCAACGCAGACCGCGTAGCCATGGACACAGGCATTACACTGCCCCGCGTCTGCACAACATTTCAATAAATGGTCTCCTTCCATTTATGACCATTCCACTAGGTATTCATCACATTCGTACCAAATTGTATTCTTTGCCCCTTTCAGAGCTTCATTCTTTCTACAAAACATGTTTAGCATCATCAGTGACCGATTGGCATTCCCTGGAATATAAATTAACAGCAATCGTTTTAGATATATCAAACCATAGACTTTTCAAACCTGTCCGCGAATCAGCCAACGAACCTGTTAACCGGACATTTCTCAAAGTTCAATTCGCCAATAAAGGCTTGGACGCCATAAATCTCGCTAACATTCTACATAGCAAAACAGTAACATCTAACATTCCACCTTACTTCAAAGATCAATCTGTTCCACTTATTTCGTATTCCTACACTAAACCGATTGCAACTTCCATTTTCAATTACAAACGGGTATTGCGTGACTTCAAAATTGACGACTTCAAAGCCAAACCACTTGATTGCGCTTGCTCCACTTCCCCCTTCAATTACAGTCCGGCTGGACACGTGATAACCGGTGACCTAAATATTATAGACAATATCAAACTAAGAGAGGTTTTTTCAAAAGGTCCCAAATTCCGTGAACCCCAGCATATCAACTGGAAGTACAATTTCAAAATTTTGATGGATGCAGTTGAGGACTATGCGAGGAAGTGGGCAAAGAAAGAGAAAGAAGATGTCGAGACGCTGTCCGACTGGATCAGGTCCATTAAGTCGTTAATTGTGAATCGTATTCGGCGTTTAAAAACATCAATGAAATCCAGAAATCCCCGTATATTTGAAGATCCCCTCGTTAGGAAAACTATGGACAACCTCCATGAAAATTACGTCATTGTCCCTGCAGACAAAGCTTCTAACAACATACTGTTCGTGTGTAAGAAACACTATCTTGACTGTCTGGTTAAGGAGATGGGAATTGACAGTTCATCAGGAAACCCTACTTATACTCGAACTACACTATCAAGGGAGGAGATTATAGAAAATCACAACTCTGTTTTAGCATCCTTTGGCATCAAAGCGGATGATGATAACAATCAGCTCCCCTACATCTACTGGGTCCCTAAACTTCATAAAAACCCATACAAACAGAGATTTATCGCGGGGTCTTCCAGATGCACCACTAAGCCACTTTCTAAGCTCCTTACCACTTTATTGACCGCAGTCAGAGATGGCCTAAAAAGTTACTGTGATAAAGTCTACTCCACGAGCGGCGTCAATCAGATGTGGATTCTAAAAAATTCTAAAGATCTTCTCGAACAGCTATCCTCTAGCAGTCTTACCCATTGCCACAGCATACAAACCTTTGATTTTTCTACTCTTTATACTACCCTGCCACACAATAAATTGAAAACAGTAATTTCGGATTTGATACATCAATGTTTCTGCACTAAAAACGGAGAACGCAGATACACTTATTTAGTAGTAGGGAAAGACAAAACATATTTTGTAAAGAACCACACTGAGTCAAACAAGAAGTACACTGAGAATGACGTAATCAAGATGTTGGAATTTTTAATAGATAATATTTTTGTCGAATTTGGAGGCCGTGTTTTTCAACAGACAATCGGGATTCCCATGGGAACTAACTGCGCGCCACTTTTAGCTGATCTCTTCCTTTTTTC
>MJUU01048283.1:40230-64117 GCA_002080025.1 Modiolus philippinarum | reverse complement strand
TTGAAATTAAAGAGACTACCGATACACCTACTTCAGCTTCGTATTTAGATCTTTTAATTTACATTGACGAAAAGGGACGTTTGAAATCTAAGCTGTATGACAAACGTGATGATTTTAACTTCCCAATTGTGAACTTTCCCTTTCTGAGCAGCAATATACCTGCCTCTCCAGCCTATGGAGTGTACATTTCACAGTTGATTCGTTACTGTCGGGCATGCAGTTTATACAGTGACTTTTAGTTAGAGCAAAAACACTGTCCCAAAAGCTGCTTAGTCAGGGATTTGTTCAGCCTTTGTTACTTTCATCCCTTCAGAAATTCTATGGCCGTCACCATGACATCATTGACAGATATGACGTGTCAGTGTCCCAAATGAAAACGGACATTTTCAGCTAAATTTCACGTCTTCACGGATTTGACATAACCGGATTTGACTCAACCCCGGATTGACTCACTGATAGTGTGACGGGTGCCGCTAGCGGAGCAGGACATGCTCACCCTTCCGGAGCACCTGATGTCACTCCCGGTTTTCATGGGAGTTCACACTATGAGTGCCTTAGTTCTTAATGTTATCTTTTTATTTCCGTGCATTGTAGCTGTCTCACGTCCTTGTTTTGTCTTTGTTTTTATCTGTTACCGTTTCTGCCTTGTCTTTGGACTTCGATTTTTGTAGTCATCGCTTCCCTTGTTCCTTCGGTATTCTACTGCCGTTGTTTCTCAGATCTCATTTTCTAATACCTCAACTTGACTTTTTAACAATCTTTCTAATCTGTAAAACTATATAGATAATATGTTTTATTAAATTGCGCATGTTCGTTAACCTGGCGATATATGTTATTTTTAATTTTATATGTATGTACCATGAATGAAGTTGACAAAATTTTTTCCCTATCAAATTCTTATTTTGAAAAATCAAATTATGCTAGTCTACGCTGAAAACACTATTGTAAAGCTTTCAATAAAAATATTACAATAATTTATTCTTTCTTTTTATGCTTTCAACCTGCGTTTATATGGTTGTAATGCATTTTGAAAATATATATATATATTAGTTTTAACATCAGGGTCCATCAATAATAAATTAACAATTTCATGAAAATATTCGGAAACTTTTAATTTGCAGAAAGTATTATTTAAAATTGTAGAAATATTTTCTGTAGTTTGTGCTCTTTCAAAATATAATACTAGCAGTAACTTCGGTATTTATTTTATTAAAAGGGAAGCACAATCATCCCACCTCTCGGGAAATAAGGCGTTGTCGAGGAGGACTGTCTTACGAGTGAATTCAATGTGCATTACTGGAAAATGTAAATTGCAAAAAGGCATTTAATATAAATACCTATATAGACTTGAGACAAATACTCTCAGAACTAAGACGATAAAATTGAAAAAAGAAGCATTGTTGGTAGTAGCCTGTCTTAACGCACAGCAATATAAGTGACAACATCTGAAACACATGGAAATAAGGAGTACGTTACAGAAAATTGGGAACGAGCCTACAGATAAACAACTATTACCAAAATTAAAAAACAAAGGCAGTAGCAGTAGAAAAACGAAGGAACAAGGAGAATGATGATTACAAAAATCAAAGTCCATAGACATGGAAAAAAAACGGGAAACAAGGTTAAACAAAGACAAAACAAGGACAGGCACGGAAATTTTAAAGTCGATATACAGAACTAAGGCACACATAGTGTGAAGTCCCATGAAAAACGGGAGTGATATCAGGTGCTCCAGAAAGGTAAGCATGTCCTGCTTCACTAGTTGCACCTGTAACACTATCAGCGAGTCAATCCATCGTTGAGTCAAAATCGGTTATGTCAAATTCGTGAAAACGTGAAATCTAGCTGCAACTGATGTCCATTTTCATTTTGGACACAGTCACGCCATATCATTCAATGATGTCATGGTGTCGGCCATAGAATTTCTGGAGGGATGAAAACCATAAGATCAGGTGCACCGGTAGAATAAGCACCTCCTGTCTCTTATAAGACACCCACCGTGTTGAAAATGTGAATTCTGGAAAGAAGGTCAAATATATTATAAAAAAAACAAACCTAAGTCGTTACAATAAAGACCTGCTGTCATCTTGAAAACGGATATCCAACAGCAATCCACAAGATTCTGTTGACCGTAAAACTTATGCCGTAATGATTAACATAGCCTATCTGAGCTTTCGCAAACAAGTCACTGCAATAACTACCTCATGTTCACTCTATATGATTGTGCTCTTTGTATATTATACTAACAATAGACCATATAATGCTTGATTTTCAAGCTTAAACCTACAACCTTGCAATTTGACAATGAAAATTGACTCGAAAACATGACAAAATTAAACTAAAGCAAATAAACTTACCAACTATACTCATAGGATCAGCTATCGCTGTTACATAAAGGTCAGAAACAGCTAGGTTGACGATAAATATGGACTGGAATTGTTTCAGTTCTTTGGTCTTTGATACCACTACCAATATAATAATGTTCCCAATAGTCCCAATTATAGAAACTAAAGCTAATAAGATAATACATGAGATAGCTATTCCAGGCGCTTCCTCAATAAAGTCATAATTTTCAAAATTAACAACGCTAAATCCGGAGGTATTTTCACTTTTATTTGCACCCATGTCTTTCGAGAAAAAACATTTATTATATTATATCTATTCAAAATAAAACGAAAGTGTCCATTTGAACGTGTAAGGTGCAACTTATGAATCAGTGACTTATTGACCACTGTAAGCAGCCAATGATTGAAAGGACCATGAATATTAAATATATTAATAATCCTCTGTTGTCACCCACGTCTTCATGCAATTATGAAAAAGACATGGACTCTGAGAAAAAAAGACGGAATGATGACCGGAAAGATTCTTTTGAACTCATGATGACGTAGAATATATAGTATTAATGTGATGCTGACAGAAAGTATCTAATGAACATTTTCTGTATAATGTTAGAGCGAACATTTTTACATGTAACAGAGATGTAGTATTGATTCATGTACATGTATCATCTTTTCAACATTTCAAAGATTTCAAAATGATATTTTGAATCAAAGGATATCAGGGTTAAAGAGTGAAAGTAAAATATAAATTCCTCATACTTAATTTGCGTGATACACAATTTAATATCAATATACGCATTTGAACAATGTCTCACCCGATCCTATCAATACTAAAAAAATATGGAAACCAAAGAGTATTTATGAATACAAATACATGTAGTAACTCTCTAGATTTTGTTCTTACACTTGCCTAAACAGACGGAGAGGTTTCCTTTGTACATGTAATCTACGACGATCTTAAGATCATTGAAAGCGACTTTCTCAGAAGGAGGTCTAATGTTCCGAAATTCTGAGAACTTCTGAGTATTAATTGGAACAACGGCAGTAGAATACCGAAGGAACAAGGGAAGAATTTGGATTTTAAGATCGTCAAGAACGCTTTATATGTGTGGGTTGAATAAACGTAACTTGAGTCCTTGTCGGATTGAGTAGTATCCATTCGATCTCCAGTGTGTACTCATGTTAACAAGCTATGCAGATGTGTTAACAATATTTGAAGATTGTGATGCCCGTGAGTGCCTTTCTGCATTACACGTCACCTTTTCCCGAAGAAAAGGCTAATGATAACAACGTCTCTGCATATAAAGCACATTATTACATCGGAATAATCAAGAATTTTTTTTAAAAAATACCGAAGTTGCATAAAAAACAGTAAATTTCGTTATGCTGTACACGTGTTTCAAGGAGTAAACTCTCATCAGCAGCATTAAAATCAAATAATATGGAAGGGCAGGGATTGGTCATAATACACCAGGTAATACTACATACAAAAGAGTTTCATTTGAGAAAGGTGAAATACTTTCCAATAACATACCATTTACGACCTCTTTCAATATTGAAATTGATGCAATAAACAATACAGGACTCTTGAATCGTCTTCATCCCGGAAACAGATCTATTTTTATACATAAAAATCAATACATCAATACATTGAGAGGGAATCTTTTTGAACACTGTTGGGCTAAGGGCTATTTATATTGCATCGATTTGTAGCGTTTCAGTTTTTTTTTTTTTTTTTTTCGTCTATTAAAATTTAGTTAAACAATTGTCTTATAAGAAAAATTATATATGCACTTCATTTGTTTGTCATGTGGTGTATATTTATTTCAACAGGTTTAGAAATCCAGTAGTCCTTCTTATAATCGTTTCCACCTTCAATTACACTAAAGTCTGTCTCACTTCCTTTAGATAATGGAAATCTTACGATTTCAGCTTTATTTGTACACTAATCTTTATCATATTTGGTATGTAAATCAGGAATGACCATACATAACTGAAAAATGTTGAATTCTCCGTTTAGGGCATGCACAAAAGTCTGCAGTCATATGCATTTTCACAATATTTTTCAAACAGGTGAAAATTTCTAAGTGGTGGATTGTCCTATTTTAAGGGTGACCAAGTAACTTGATGAAATAAATGAACCGAGTTGACCTATCTAATAATAGCAAGGTGTACTCGTTCGGGGTTACAAATTTAATCCACGGACTTTTTGTTTGTAAACAAGAAATAGAAAGTAGCAGTACATTAACAATTTCTTTCAAATATTTCTTTTGCATGCATATTTCAATTACATATTGGGGTATTTTGTTGAATTATTTCCTTTACGGGTATGTTTTTCTTGAATTAAAAAGGGGGAAGAAGCACATGGTAAAAGTCAAAGTGAGACTTGTTTATCATCTGACTTCATGTAATACCTGCCAATACCTATTTTACAATGGTCCAGTCTTGTCGATAATTGTGCGCCGAAAATATTATCCCTTTAAAAGCATAGAGCATTTTTAAAAAGTATTTTTTCTATCCATTTGTATAGGAAATCATCAAACTAAAAGTGGTTCTAGAAATGTACAATATTTTTATACAACCATGCAAAATCCGGTGCCGAAATATGCAATATTAAAGTCAATAGAAGAGAATTTCCATTATCTAAAGGAAGTGAAACAGACTTTAGAGTACCTATCTTGAAAGCCCCGTATTACCGAACACAAATGAATTTATTCATGTATCCCTTATTTCTATCCAGTTTTCACATTTCCTGAAGGGTGTGGAAACATTTGTTTTCCTCTCTAGAGAGGAGAACAAGTTTTGTGAAATTCCCCGCAAAATTTATTCGGAATTCAGTCCTCGGTGTTTTCCATCTAAATCATTAGAGAAACTGTTTCAACAACTTAAACACGTTAATGAAATTTTTCACATTTCGTTATATACATTTTCAAATGTTTAAAATCTCGGCAAGCCTCGCTTTCAAGCATTTGCAAAATTTATTAAACTCGATATGAGAAATTTAACAATCAACTACATGTATACCTCTTCAATGACAACTCTGGACGTCTGAAAACAAACTTTTACGATAAGCGTGAAAATTTCGACTTTCCAATAGTGAACTTTCCGTTTTTGAGCTGTAATTTCCCACATCTCAGGCATATAGCGTCTTCATATCACAACTCAATCGGTATTGCCGTGTCTGTAGTTTGTACAGCGATTTTGTCAACAGAGCAAAATTACTGTCTCAAAATTTATACATCAAGAGCATGTTCAATCATTGCTGAAATTGTCACAACAGAAGTTTTACTGTCGTTTACTACCGTTACAATGTTTCTATTTCACATCTTTGGGTAGACCCAGAGTTTACCGAACTGAAAACACCGACTGTGTCAATACCGTACTTTTCATTGGCAGTGTGACGGGTGCCACGCGTGGAGCTGATCATGCTTACCTATGATACCTCAGTTTTTGTAGGGGTTTACGATACTAGTGCTTTAGCTGTGTGGCGTTTTTGTTCACTTTTGTTTATTTGTTTTGTCTTTGTCATGCTGTCTCAATTCGTGTTGGATATGAATTGCCGTGATTTTGAGTTTGAAATTCCCCCTTTCATCAATTTTGCTTGAGCATTCGTTTATGCAACTTGGGTATTTATTGTATTTTGTCGATGTATAGTAAAAAAGAAAATGCCAGATCCCTCAATTTCACTTATACATACACTACAATGATGTTTTTTCACTGATAACGCATCTTTTGCTAAATCGAGCACATCAATATTTATCCCCTAGTATTAAAGGTAAAGGCAACAATAGATACTACCAGAAGTACATTTTTTGGACTTACATTTTGAATTTGACGCAAATGGTCATCTCAGCATCTCAGTGCCTTTATCGGATTTTTAAGTTATGTTCTACCATTCTATCAACATGCTTTGTTCAAAATATGTTTTTGTCAAATTAAGTACATTTGTATCAGTAACTACCAATTTCAATTTTTTGGATGATTATTTTTTTGTTTACTTTTTTCATATTGAATGATACTTAGAAATCCTTTGGATCTTTATATCCAGATCTCATCTTCTTGCTGGTCAAAATAATTCTTTATATCAAAGAATGGTTAATTATAAGGCATCCGATCAAAATTATAAAAAAAAGAATTTATTTACAAATCCCAAATTTAGTTTGAAAAAGTCGATTCATTTAGCATTATTCCCATAGCAGTGTACATTTTAATACAAGAGGCACTGGAAAATATGGTGAAAAAATGTGGAATAATAGTTTTAGTCCCATTCTATGGAACGCCACAGCTGTCTTATGATGTAGATATTTGTTTACATGTTGTCACTTTCTTATTACTTGCTGTGGTTTAGTAATTACTTTCTGTCATTACATCTTTACTTTTTGTGATTACATATTTACTTTATGCTATTCCGTAATTACGTTCTGTCAGTTTGTCTTTACTTTATGTCATTTTATATTTACCTTTTGTGGTTTTATATTTACTTTATGTCGTTTTATATTTACGTTGTGTGGTTTAGTCTTTACTTTATGTGGTTTGATCTTTAGGTGAAGTGAATTTTTAATTATGTGGTGTCGTTTCCTCTTTACGTTGTGTCGATTATTCTTTACTTTCACTATACATTTTGTTTCTTTACTTGCAGTAAATTATTCTTCACTTGTGGTCATTTCTTCTTTACGTGTGGTCACTTCTTCATTACGTGCAGTGATTTCATCTTTACGTTATGAGGTCGGGACCCGGAACATTTAGATTGAAAATAATTGACCAGCACCGTATTCTTACGTTAACCACGGTTAATAACGATAAAAAAATAGATACATTTTCATGTCTAATGCTCGATAATAGTTAGCTGCTAAATCATAAAAATTCCGAAATCCCGAGTTTAAAAACAGCTAAATACCGACTTCCCGAAATAGGGCCACCCCCCCCTTAAGAAAGGGAGAATGGGAAACCTGGGAAAGGGGACTGGAGACAGAAGAAATTGGAGGAAGTAAGGAGAAAATGCGTGGGAGTAAGCAGAAAGGCACCCAACTGTCCCCCGTCCCCTCATTGATATTATAAAATCATTTAATTTTAATGAAATCACTTACATAAGTAATTAATAATGAATATTTGAATATTTGAGTATTGGCTATTTAAAGAATGATATATTTAATCTGTTTATCTATTATTTTTAAAAATTTAAACGTTTAATTTGTTTAATTTTAAAGTAATTTTAATTGTTAAAACCTCTGATTGTAATTTCAAATTTACTATATCTTATGATACGAGGTGTTTTGTGACATCCCCTGATGCTAACACAAGCATATCTGCCTGCTGTGGTGGAACAGACCCCACTTCCTAAACGAGATTTTGGAAAATAGTGTCTGTTTCTTTAATTTGCTACAGAATTTCGACTGTTACCTTCAATTTATAAAACTAGAGAGAGAAAATGCCCCGCTGCCTTTATCCGGTGTGCTTGAATTAAGTTTTGGATAAAATTTAGCTACTCTGTGATACCCCTGTAGTTGCATATAAAACATTGACATCTACTTTATAGGCACTTGATAAACAAATTTCAAGAACTTTAACTCGCATATCTCAAACATAATATTGATATTACCAATCAGGTGTTATCCAGAATCGACCTTTGGAATGCAAATCTTTCAAAAAAATGGCCGAGTCAAAAAAAAACACAAATAAAGTCCTAAATCTAAATTGTGACAATAAATGCGTATTTTCAGTCCATACCTGATCACTGTGTATGGTTAAATAAATGTAGCTTTAATATTGTGGGAAGAGTTAATGGAATAACACTTAGAACACACATTTTAATAACATGGCCAAGTCCATTTACCCCCACAATCACAAATTTGGGCGAAATCACAAAAAGGTAATACATATACGTATTGCCATTTTCCGGGGGATGAAAATTATGTCATTTCTCCCCAGGGGAAAATAGGCACGCTCCAGTTTTTCCCAACTCTTTTCATCTTACGTCTCCGGCGTTGATTAACAGTTAACCATATGCCCGACTGTGTTCTGGTTTCAAAGCAGATAGTCTAGTCTATAAAGAAAGCTTACAGAATAAAAACGAGGTTAAATCGACCGAAGTCGCGAACAGTGGAGTTATTTCTAAATGGATCATTGAGATTTTAAACAATTAAAGCCTTCCGTGTATGTAATACCTTGTTAGAATAATATGGGTTGCATTTTTTTTTTGCAATGTACACAATAATAACACATTTACCCGTCAACTTTCTATTTAGATGGAGAACAACAATAAAAGCGTCAGTGTTCCTTGGTTTTACCATGTAGTCTCATTTGCATTTACTCCATATCCCTTCATTGTAATGGCAATTGATTAATGACCTGTATTGATTCTTGCTTGTGTAAAATCTTATTATCATTACTTGAGTTCTATCCTTACAGTTGTCATTTGTAACATTCTATTTACCTGTCAAAAGATGGTGCTCACCGAATTGCTGGTAACAATCGAATTGCCGATTACGCATTGACCAGTGTGGTTTGGGTAAAGGTAAATATTCAAATATTAATAAAGGGCTACGCCGAGCGCGGCATGATACGACCGCAAATATGTGGACCACTGAAATTTGAACAATTTTAAATTAAAATGAATGTGGATACAGTCATTTGCTGGACACAATAAGGACCTTGACTCATTAATTGATTGGACATAAACAAGTGAGAATAAAAATTACCCCTTTTAATCCCTTATTGATCGGAAAGGGTAAGAACTAAACCAACTCATCATCAAGAGAACTGAAAAGAAAAAAAAAATGGATTGAAATCCATTTCACAGTAATGTATCGGGTCACTTTGGATCCATAGGGTCTATGTTAAAGTTCCTCCCAAACTTCCCTCCGAAATTATCGATCGCCTTGATTGGTCAATTATCAGTTTTTGAAAGCTATTTCTGATTGTATAACTGAACCCGTTTACTTGTATAGTGATATGGTTGTTTTGACATGTCCCTTATATATATATTTGTAGTTGGATTTACGCTTAAATCCCTATCCCCTTCCCATATATCCCTTTCATTTTGTATGTCTTCAGCCCCGTCTTCCTGCGTCTTGAACGTAGAGCACCGCAAAGGTAATGTAGCGGTGTGAGAGTGGTGGGACGCTGGAAGATATTTAGTCATATATTAAACTTATAATCCCTAACGGAACCCTTCATGACCTTAACTAACCCACCTAATTTTACCTAAAACCCAACCCTAACCCTCTATGTTTGGGTAACTAATTATTTTCATTTTTTATTGTTCCATTACTCCGGAAGGTGTTTAAATGTATTTCCTAAGCTTGGACGTCCTTTGCAATTATTTGAGTTGTCTCCCTTGTTTGTGCTATACCATTAATCCCAAACCATTGTGTTGTTTTCTATTGATTTATTTCCCTGTTCAGTTCTGCCTTGTTTTGTTCTGGCCTATTTCCCAACCGTAACTCTAACCCCCTATTTGTTTCTTTATATGTACTTTTCCATTGTCGTTTTTTCTTTCGTTTCTCTGAGGGAGTTTCCTTTTTTATACTAATTAAATAATCAACTAATTACAAGAATACATATTTTATGTTCTCCGTCATAAAACAGCCATGGGTCGGAGAGTCATCCGCTTGCTGCCTGTACAATTTAAAAACCATATGGTCTTGTGCTTAAATCATCCATGGCGACTCTTTTATCGAACACGATTCTATAATCTTTGTCTTGATGTACGGTCAGTTACCTCTTTTGGTCCCTCTTTATTTTGAAATCATCTGTTATGGTCTTCACGTCGTCTCTATTGTTAGTGATCATATGTTTTATCGTATCGAAGTTGATCATTAAAGAGTTTCTGTAGTTGAGTGTTATTCCTCGTACTTTACATATGGTCATATTTCCGTCCTTGTCATGTCTTTCCAATTTGTTGGCATAGTTTTTCGGTCCTCCAGTCAAGAACTCCGTAATTTTGTTGTTTGGTACTTCGTTCGTAAGGTCTCCTAGGTAATCTCCCAATTCGGGTTTCCATTCTCCAGGTCGAGATGTATAAACGATGGAATCGGTGTCGGCATAAAGGGCACGGGTATTCAACTTCTCCAAATAACTGTACAACTTCAGTCTTGCTTGGGCGGTCGTGTAAGCAGCAATGACTACGTTGGTACGTCCGGACTCCTCTACAAATTGTTCTTTATACTGATATCTAATTTCTACCATCTCATCGCTGACAAAATTGATACCCATAACAAGTATCTGATCACTAGTTAACATGTCGACGTATTCTGCAGGATCACACAGTATTTGATTTGGGGTAGGTTGCTTCTTTGTCCAAATTTTCCCCAAAAGCTGTTCAACATCAACTTTGCTAAAGCTCGTAACCCTGGATTTCTTTGGATTTTATCGTACTCGAGGAGAATACCTTCCTTTTCATGGTACTCTCTGAAGTACCTCCATTTATCCTCTTCAGTTTGACACCATTCTGGCCACCCACTGGCTTCCTGCTTCATCTTAAGAAAGGTATTAATATATTCGGTGAAAAGTCCTCCTGTCTTTGTTGTTTGGTCGTATTGCTCCGTGTCAAAATGCCACACTTCGTATATCTGTTCAATTTTATATCCATGTTCCAAAGCTTTCTTGACTTCATCTATCACCCAAGTTCCGGTTGATGCTCGTTGCTCATCGTTGTGTTCACACGGTGTCTGTTGATGTGTGTCGGCACAAGTTTTACACAACATAAATAATAACTAGTTATTGATTTTCGACGAGAGCACTGGAATATAGAGTCCTCTAGGTGGCAGTACTTTACATTTGATGAGTCCTTCGTAGTGTTGAATGTCGCTGAAGTTTTCTGTGATGAGCTCGGGATGCCCCACGGGGATTTTGCCAGTCTTGTTGATGTAGGGATACAGTGAAGTTACATATGCATACGATATGTCCTGGTCCTGTGCATAAAGTTTAAATGCTTCGGTTCTTCCACCATAAAAGGCGTCTCTGGGCTCCAAAGGAGTGATCATCTAGGTTTGTTGGATAAAGTTTCTTAAACTTTCATTTTCCCGAACCTCTTTGTCAAACTCACATTCCCATTTACCAATGTAGATGTAACCTTGACCTTCCAAGTAACGTTTCTTTTCCATGGTTCGTTGATGAAGATCACTCATGGTCATGCCATTGACTGGATTGACTGTGTCATCACTATAACAATGTAAACAGCCGTGCCAAAACTTTCCGTTAAACTCCAATACGTATTTCCCGTTTTCGTTCTCGTAGTATCCATCCACTTTATAGGGTCCGATTTGTTTTTCCCCTCCATTTCTTGCATGTTGTATCTGGACTCCTTCTGTTACCGATAGGTATTTGAGCCATTGCATTGCTTTTACAGAATGTTTTTCCTCTGGACGGTATCCTTGAGCTGGAATAATACCGATGGTATCTGGTTGGAGAAATTTCTGTCTGAATACCAAGTTGCATGCTGATGCTATCGTGATACATTGTTGGAATGGATCTATTCCTCCCTGTCCGTCGGTGGATGTCATCTCCAGGAACAGTTGTCTGAACGTTAAGCAGGCTCTTCTCAATATGTCCACGTCGGAGCGGCAGTAACTTAATAATTCTTTTTGAAAATCGAATGTTTGTTGGTAATTAGTCTCGTACCATTCGAAAAAGGTTGTTCTGTTTTTCGGTTTCATTCTGTCAGGTTGGTAAAACATCAGATCGGGTAAATGGTTGAGAACGATTGATTAGTTTTCTTTCCTATTAAATAAATGCGGGAAATATCCTTTCTTCAATTCCGTCAATCCAAACATCTTAAGTAGTTCGGCTAAAGCCACGGGTAAAAAGTTGATGGAATCTATCATCCGAATGCGACATCTGGGGATTTTTGGTTCCGTTTGCTATGATCGTTGGCTTCACTCCTTGTTGGTATAAATATCCAAGTATTGGTAACGAATCGTAACCTTTAAAGTTGTGTGCGATTACAGTTGCTCCTTGGTTCTCTCCAGAAAACAGCCATTTACAAAAGTGTTCGGTTGTGTTGGGTCCGGCAAATACTAATTCGTTCTTCCCACATATCTGACAGATGCTATCTTTATCTACATTTCGATCCATGCATTTCAAACAGACTTTGTGTACGACGCATAAATTAGGTTTGTGTTCGGAAGCTCCACACTTCATTGATTTGCAATGAGTGCACTTGCCGTTATCATCGGGCGAGTATCCTTTGTTACACTGGATTTTGTCATCGTTGGTGCATTCAAAGTCGAAGAAAATATATGTAAGGGATGTTGTTTAAGGCTGATAACGCAATAACCTCCTCTAGGGTTCTGTATTCTTTTATTATTACAGTGAGGAAATATAACCCATATATATCATATAAAGGTACTCATTGCGTCTAATAACACCACTGGACCTCAAAAGCAGGTTGTACTGTCAAATAGACAATAGCTAACTATAAACACTAGTTGTCTACATCAAGATCACATCATAGACATCCTGAGATATGAAATAGTAATCTCCAGAATAATGTATAATATAATAATATGATGAGACCAGAAATATGAAGACTCAGTAGAAAATAAATATGTCTACTTGTATATGTCAACTCTATATCAATCACAAAGGAATATCCAATTAGAACCTATGACCTTAAGATTGACCAATCAGAGATAAGTATTTTCCCTCCAAAGTGACATCATAAACAAGAGGTCTACATGAGTATAGAAGGAAAAGAAACTGAAGAAATAGAAACAGAAAAGTTGAAATGAAATATTAAATTACTAAATATACTAACTACTAAATAAAACTAACTAATTAACTAAAATATATTATCTTAATCATTACTTATTAACTAATAATATTACTCTGCCACAAACTCCCCCTCTATAAAAAATGACGTCCCGGTCATTTATGGGAAGTGGAGTTTAGAAAATACACTGAAGCAAAAAAAAAAGTATTTCTGAAATAACAATTAATGTATTTACAATAAAATTAATTCTTTTCAATAACTGACAGTAAAGTTTCTCCTGCTTGTTTCTCTAGACCTAAAAATAGTCCTTGTTTGATACAATCTGTAATGAAAATAGCCTTCTGCTGCCATTGCAGTGTTGCTGGAATGGCAGTTTTGGTAACAAATATACCAGAGCGCATCCATTCTGGTTGGAATCTGCTTCTAGTTGACCGTCTAGGTAAAACAGGTACTTCTTCCTCAGCAACCGTCTCAGGTTGTTGCTGTACCTCGTCAACTGTTTCGCCGGAAGCGCTTCCTATGGTGCTGCTGACTTCAGAATCCTCTCCACTGCCACCATTCTCAGTGGAATGGGCGTCCCCATCTGATTCTGCGTCATGATGATTATTTTGAAATTCAAAATCTGCATTAGGATATGACCTATGCACAACAGGTACATCAGAGTCATCATCAGAACTCTGAAAATTCTCGGATGGCTCAGGTGAAGGCTTTCTAATTTTCTGTCTTGCCCTAGTTCTTGGAGCTTAGGTGGTTCTGGCTTTCTCTGCTCAATGTAACCTACAGGAAGAAGTAAATTTCTGTGGAGTGTACGACGTCGTCCATCTCCACTCTCCTTCTGAACTGTATATACAGGTACATCAGCATTAGGTTGCTCTAGGATAACATAAACATCATCTTCCCAGTGGCTATTTTATGTTTTCCGTCATGAGCAACAACTTTTACTAAAACCTTATCGCCAAGTTCTAATGTGGCTTCTCTGGTCTTTAGATCATAAGCATCCTTCTGTTTCAATCTTGCATTCTCCGCTGCCTTGGATGCGAGTTTATAGGCCTGGACAAGACGTTCTCTCAACTCTTGAATATACTTCGATTGTGGCTTTCTCACTTCATCAGATGTCAATCCAAAGGCAATATCTATTGGAAGGTTAGGATCCCTCCCAAACATCAGGAAAAATGGTGTCTGGCCGGTGGACTCATGGCGTGTACAGTTATAGGCATGTACTAAAGGTGCAACATGACTCTTCCAGTTACCTTTCTGATGTGGTTCTAAGGTTCCCAACATTCCTAATAGCGTCCTGTTGAATCTCTCTGTCATCCCATTTCCCATAGGGTGATAAGGAGTGGTCCTAGATTTGCTGATTCCTAAGAGTTGACATAGCTCCTTTATCACCTTACTCTCGAAATTCGGGCCCTGATCACTGTGTAGTTTCTTTGGAATCCCATAGTGAGTGACAAAGTGGGTGAAGAGAGCTTCAGCAGTTGTTTTGGCCGTCTGGTTACGCGTGGGTATGGCCTGCGCATATCTGGTGTAGTGATCGGTCATGACCAGTATATTTTCAATACCTCCTTTGGATGGCTTTGGGTGGAGAAAATCAATGCAAACCAACCCCATTGGTTGTGTTGAAGTGATGTTGGTCAATGGTTGCTCTATGTGGATTTTTCTTGCTCTTTAGACATCTGTCGCAATGGGAAATCCAATCCTCTATGTCTTTGGTCATGGCTGGCCAGTAAAATCTATCACTTAAAAGGCTGTTGGTGCGGTCACGGCCTGGATGGCCCATCTCGTTATGTAAAGCTTCAAGCACGATGGGTACATGACTGGATGGTAGTACAAGTTGGTGTATGGTCTTTCCATCAACTGTGATATCTCTGTATAATACATCATTTTCCAGTCTAAGCTGATCAAAGTGACGCAGTAATGGACTAGATGGCAGTTGTCCTCTTGTAGGTTTAGTACCCAATCTTACTACATCAATCCAGGGTTTCAGTTGTAGATCTGTCTGTTGAACCGCTGACCAATCAATGTCTTTCTCCACTTGTAGATGCATATCTATGTTCATAGTGTCTAAAACACCAGGCTTGACTGCTAGTGTATCAACAAATGGTACAATGATTGAACCACAAACAGCTCTGATGGCATCTCTAGACAAAGTGGTTTGTTCCGATGGTGGTAGTCTTGATAATGCATCCGCATCTTGGTTTGTTTTTCCTGGGCGGTATGTGATATCAAAGTCATACACAGCTAAAGCTGATAGCCAACGGTGTCCGGTTGAGTCCAACTTTGCTGAAGTCAGTACGTATGTGAGCGGGTTGTTATCCGTCACCACATGGAATTTCTGGCCGTACAAATAATCGTTGAATTTATCTGTAATTGCCCACTTCAAGGCGAGAAATTCTAACTTATGGGCAGGATAGTTTCTTTCAGATTTAGTTAAACCTCTGCTGGCATAGGCTATGACTTTTGTTGACCTTCCTGCTTCTGATATAAAACAGCACCTAATCCTAAAATGCATGCATCTGTATGTATCTCAAAAGGTAGATGGTAATCTGGGTATGCCAATATTGGTGCTGATCCTAATCTGTCTTTTAGTTGTTGAAATGCTGATTTTTCCTTTTCTCCCCATGTCCACGGATGCTGCTCTCTTTTCTTTCTCTTGCTGGATTTGGATGGTTTAGGTGATGGCATCAAGTTTATCAAAGGTCGAGCAATCTGGCTGAAATTTCGGATAAATCTTCGAAAGTATCCAGCAAAACCAATAAAACGGCGGACTTCTTCTGGTGTTGTGGGAGTTGGCCATGCTAAGACTTTCTCAATTTTTTCAGGATCAGTTTCCACTCCATCTTTGGATACAATATGTCCAATATATTTAACTCTTGGCTTGAAGAATGAGCATTTAATGGGTGATAGTTTCATTCTTGCCTCTCTAATCCTCTGGAATATTAGCTGTAAGCACTGGAGATGTTCCTCATATGTCTTTGAAAAAATGATGACATCATCAATAAAAATACAACAGATGTTCATATGATAGTCGCTCAAGCATTCCTGCATCAGTCGTTGGTAGGTAGCAGGAGCATTACAAAGTCCAAAGGCCATCCGATTATACTCATATAATCCAAGCGGACTGACTGTAAAAGCTGTGCGCTCCTTGTGTGGTTCATAAACTTCTACTGTGTGATATCCCCACTTCATGTCAATAACTGAAAAATAGGAGTTTCCAGCCAGGCAGTCTAAAATGTCTTCAATACGAGGAATAGCATAAGCATCTTTCTTGGTTTTGTTGTTCAACTGCCGGAAATCTACGCACATTCTGAGTGATCCATCTTTTTTCTTGCAGAGTACAACATTTGAAGAGTATGGACTGTATGATTTCCTGATGATACCAGCTCTGAGTAATTGTTGTATATGCGACTTCACTTCTTCATACATAGATGGTGGTATGCGACGATATCTCTGCTTAAATGGGTTTTCATCATACAAATCTATGTGGTGTTCTACAAGATGTGTATGTCCAACATCCATGTCGCTGCTGGCAAATATATCAGTAAAAGATGTAATAAAGTTTTCTGCTGATGTTAATTGCTCTGCTGAAAGATTTTCCTTGTCTATCTTGACTTGCTCTAATAAAGGTGGTGAAAAATTTCTGTTATCTTTTTTTGGTTGTTCCTGTAAGATGACTGGTTGTATTTCAGCTATAATGGATTTTGGCTGAATTGTAACTGTGCGAGTAGTTTCATTACTAATGTTGACATCGACTAATTTACTTGTTCCATACTGGTAGCTGACTAATGATGGTGCAATATCTATGTCGGAAAGGATGACAGAGAGAGATGATGGCTGTATCATGGCTGATGTTGTATGGTACGGGATCGTTTTATCCAGGTATCCTGAAATGCATATCTCTGTATTCGGTCCTAGAGTAATTGGTTTCCTTTCTGCGCTCTTAATCAAAGCTAACTTATCCTTGTTCTTTTTCTCTTAAACTAATGCATCTGAATGATGTGTACCAGGGGGTAGTTAATTCAGCAGACTGTAGATACTTAGGTCACTGTATACTGAAACAGGTGTTCATGACAGTCGAAAGAAAATTAGTTCCAATAAGAAGTGGTGTAGTTGAGTTGTAATCGCTGTCTGGTACAAGAAGTAAAATACAGTTATGTTCCTGGTTAAGTTGAGGTATGGAAATAGTAGCTTCAATATAACCGGAGTATGGTAGTGATTCACCGTCTGCACATTCAATTTCAAGTAAAGTTTCCAAAGTGTTGACTGGTATATGCTGAAGATGTTGGTTGTAAAATTTCTGAGAGATTGTTGAAACTGTTGAGCCGGTGTCAAGTAAAGCTGAAGTATTAATTCCTTCAATAGAGATAACTGTTTCAGTTGGTGATCCACATAAACCTGCTGGTATTCTTTCCGTTATTTTATTACAAATTAGCATAGGGCTTCCTTCAGTGTCACTGTCTACTTCCTGCCCTCCGGGGTAGACTGCTTTGAGTTTAAATTCTTAAACTGCCCTGGTCTATTTCTGCAACCTCTTGCTAAATGTCCTTGCTGACCACAACGATGGCAAAATATTGGTCTTGGCTCTTGTCTATCATTGCTGTTATTCTGTGTATTAGTATTAGGTCTATAACCTCCTCTCTGTCCTTGGCTACTACCTCGGTAAGATGGTCTGGAATATCTACCTAGATATTCACCTCTACCTCTGCTCTGATAACTATATGGTGTTCTTTGCTGCGACCCAGTTTCCAGTTTATCCAACCTTGCTGTTATCGCTTTCAACATTCCCTTGACATCTTGATCATCTGAGTCATCATTGGGATTAGCAATGGCTTTCTTGGAAGTTGCCTTTGGTGGTTTAGGCTGTACATCCAGGATGTTGTCTTTCTCAATTCGCCTAAGTGCTACCCGTAGAGAGTCAAAGGTTGTGTATTTCTCCTTTTCATAGTGGCTAATCGCTTTTAAAGTTGGTTTAAGCCCTTTCCATAGCATATCATGGAGCATCCCGTCAACATCTGATCTTCTCACTTTTTCTATCTGTATGGCTTTTTCAATTATATCCACCAGCCTAAATCTCCATGACGATACGTCCTCATCCTCTCCTTGTGATGCGTTATAAAATTCTCGTAATACAGATTCCTTCTCTTCAACTATGCCAAATACACTGTCCATTTTCTCTATGATTTAAGGAAGCTCTGCTTGTGGTCCTTGACGCATGACAACTTTCCCTGCATCACCTTTAAAGGATCTTCTTACAGATTGAGTTATAAGTTCTTTGCTATGGATTTTGTCATTGATAAGACAAACTAACTCATATCTCCATAGGTCATATGTCACCTCTCCAGTACCAGGTTTATCTTTACCCGAAAAAGTTGGTAATCTAGGTGGGTGTATATATGTATCCTTATGTTCTTTGACGTCCGGTTTGACATCCTCTTTCATCATTTTCATCATCAACTCTTTTAAGTTTTCTGGTATCCATGGTATCTCTTCATTTTTCTCACTAAGTGCTTTCAAAGCGTCCTCAAGATTCTTCATTTCAGCCATGTTGGCGTGATAGATATACTAATACTACAAAAACCTACGAAACATCCAAAAGAAATGAATCGAAACTAAGTTTGGATCTGAAAATCAAAATATCTACAATAAATACAACTGCTGAAATGTCAAATGAAAAAAAAATAATAATCTGAAATTTAAGTAAATAAAAGGAAATACATTAATGCAATCTGCACTCTAAGTAAGACAATAAATATCTAAATCAAAGAAGATAAATCATCATGATATAATACAAGTGCCTACAAAATAGATACTGGTATTATGAAAAAGAAAAACTAAATTTCTACAAAAGATATAAATTCAGTGTAAAAATAAATATGATAATGAATGAATCTGGAAAACAAAATATAGTTTTCTGAAATAAGTGTCTGTGATGAAAATAAACAATATGCATCTAAAAGAAGGAATAAACAAAAAAAAATGTGTTTAATATATCTACAAAACAATTGAAAACACTTACAATACAAAGGAAAACACCTACAATACAAGGGAAAACACTTACAATACAAAGGAAAACACCTACAATACAAGGGAAAACACCTACTATACAAAGGAAAACACCTACAATACAAGGGAAAACAAAATGTAACCTGTGAAGGATAAATGTTATATATATACATATATATCTACAATACAAAAAGTAAATCTCAAAACATACAAGTAATATATGTAAACAAGTCTAAATATATACAACTGAAATGAAATAAATAGATACAAAAGTGTATACCTGGAAAAGATATAAAGATATCAAAATAATCTGAATTATCTCCCTTTAATATAAATGAAAAAGTATATAAAATAACAATCTACAAAATAAATGAAATAATAAGGATTATTCCTCTTGTACTACTTATTAAGTACAAAGTGAAATCCTACAATAAATTGAAAAATAAGAGTTATCTCTCCTAAAAGACAAACAAAAGTAAGTTTAAATCAACCTACAAAATAAATTGAAAAGTAAGAGTTATCTCTCTTTAATACAAGACAAATAAAAATAAGTGTAAGTCAAGCTACAACAAAATAATAAAGAACCTGTGAAATAAAGAAACAGGTAATTAATTTCACCTACAAACAAAAAAAAAAAATTATAACATGATGTCTACAAGAAAAGACAAGTATAAGTAATGGACAATCAGTAAAGATAAATAAATAAATGTTAAAGTACCTACAAAAATAATTACCAACAACAAAAGAAAGAAAAATTATTTCCTGAAAAAAAAAGGCAATGTAGCAAAGTATACTATATCTACACAATAAATAAATAATCCCTACTTGGGCGCCATTGTAGGGGGTGTTGTTTAAGGCTGATAACGCAATAAACTCCTCTAGGGTTCTGTATTCTTTTATTATTACAATGAGGAAATATAACCCATATATATCATATAAAGGTACTCATTGCGTCTAATAACACCACTGGACCTCAAAAGCAGGTTGTACTGTCAAATAGGCAATAGCTAACTATAAACACTAGTTGTCTACATCAAGATCACATCATAGAAATCCTGAGATATGAAATAGTAATCTCCAGAATAATGTATAATATAATAATATGATGAGACCAGAAATATGAAGACTCAGTAGAAAATAAATATGTCTACTTGTATATGTCAACTCTATATCAATCACAAAGGAATATCCAATTAGAACCTATGACCTTAAGATTGACCAATCAGAGATAAGTATTTTCCCTCCAAAGTGACATCATAAACAAGAGGTCTACATGAGTATAGAAGGAAAAGAAACTGAAGAAATAGAAACAGAGAAGTTGAAATGAAATATTAAATTACTAAATATACTAACTACTAAATAAAACTAACTAATTAACTAAAATATATTATCTTAATTATTACTAATTAACTAATTATATTACTCTGCCACATATAAGTCTGTTTCTTTTGTCCCTTGTCGTTATTCACGGGTTGCATGTAGCACTGGTGTCCAGATGGATAATAATCTCTACAGGTCTGACAATAAACGTTTCCACAGGTATGATCTCCATATCGTTTGTTCACAGTTTGTCCACAATTCTTACATTTATAATAAGTAGTACACGTTGAGTTTCCAGAATGCGTCTTCATTTTGTGTAGTTCAAAACATGTTGAACCTTTGAAATATCGCCCACAATCGGTACATAATGTCCAGTCATCTTCTATTGGGTCGTGAATTTTCCTACAATAATGACATGCGTTATTGCATACGTGTTCTTCTTTAGTATTGAATCCTTTGTTGCAGTCGGTACAGAAGTAGACGCTACCAAGAAACGCAGTCATGCTTGTAATGACATCGTAATGGTGGTCGTGGTAGTATAAATAGATTTTCTTCTCGGCTTTTTGGCCATGCTAAATGATTCCGTTGAAACGATCTCTGGATATTACATGTATTTGATATACCGGTAGAATCGATTGAAATTGTGTAATCTCTTCGATGTCGCATTGTTGTACTGGTACTCCCGCTTTTGTGTGTAGATCTAATGCCAATTCTTTTTGGATGTACTTGCCAAGTCTGATAGAGTTCCATTGCATGTGTTCTTCTATCTTTGCTTTGGCCGTCACGATGGCTCTGGCGCTGCAGAGATTGTCATCGCTCTATATACGAATGATACATCGCTTTTCCTTCAGGAACCTTTCGGTGTCCACGTATTCACATTTCTTTCTGGTACCACCCTTGGGAAGGCTAACATGAGTAACATTTAACTGGATACTCTGGTCTAAGAAAAAGTGTTCGTTGGACTGCAGCACTCGTTCTATTTCTACTAATAGTCTGTCACCTGTCACCTGTCCGATTTGCATGAACTGTAGTCTGATGGGGAAATCAAGGTCTGGATATTCAAGGGTGACTTGCACCAAATCTTCTTCTTTCATGCCGCTGGTGAGGTCTGATAAAATGGAGTCGAACAGTTTTTGTAACGACTTTAAAATATCTGGAACATTCTTGACGTTTAGGTTTTAAAAAGTCACTCTGTACTCTGTTGACTCGGTGTTGAAACGTGGTATTTTCGTTCCCTTCTCCTTTTCGATGACGTAATGTTGCTTGGGTTGGGTAACATCTAAGGGTTGAATAGATGATCCGAATCCAATTTGATGTTTCTCTTTCTGGTGCTCGTACAGGTTATCTTTGCTTCTATATAGTAATCCACACTTGGTACACGGAAAGTAGCTGTCGTTGTCGTGTTTTCTCTCGTGTCTGTCGAGATTATCTTTCCTAGTGAAACGTTTCAGGCATATTCCACAGGTAAACACATTGTGTTCTTTATTTAGTCGGTAATGCTTCAACAGCTGACTCCTTCTGACAAAGGTTTCCTGACAATATTCGCACGTATGCATCTGTAAAAGGTAATACACATTACTATACAACAACATTGTATTTTATTAATTATCAATACACATTTATATATTACTATTATTGATAACTTCTTTAATTCTGTATTATTGATTACTTATTTGTTCACATTTAATAACTGACAGTTATTGATCAGTTTAAGTACATAAAAACTTCATATTCGGTTTTATTGTTATTTAAATTAATTAAATTAAGGTCGCTGTTTATTTCCGCTAGGTCTGTTCAATTCGGCTGTTAGTTGCAGAATGAGAAAGTTCTTCGACGCGTCTGATTTTATACAGGTAGACGCGTAGTTACGACGGTTCTCATTGGTCGGTTATTTTTGCTACGGGCTTTGTGATTGGTAGATTATTCTGTGTTCTGATTGGCTGGATTTATCACAAAGTCGGCATCTGATTGGTTGAATTCCCTGCAATTTAATTGGTCGGTTCATTTTTCTATTGTTACGTTTCTTTTAATAGATCGAATATTCCAGAAGATGATGCAATCGATCGATGGTGTTAATATTTCAGGTGTACGGATCGATGATTCTATTGAATCATGCAGACGCGATATAATAGGAGTGTTTTAATTATTTTATGCTTCGCATATTTTATGAATTGAATTAATGAGTTTTTATTATGTGTTACATGCATTGATTTTCTAAGGATGTTAATAAATTTTAAACAACGTCCAACACAATTGACGCATTTGTCGCTCATTTTACTTTCATCTCCCACAATTTACCTGTTTTTCTTTTATTTTTGAACTCCTATGACGTGTATATGGACTTTTCCTCTGACTGCTTAACTCCTATATCCTCTCTGTGGACTGCTCCTCTGACCCTTTAAGTCCTATTTCCTCTCAAATACTAGGTTTTTCTTATAAATATTCATTTTTCAACTCCCAAATATTCATATTTGACTCCCATTTTTTCCAAGATTCTTAATTCATTGTAATAACAACTCTATATGTTTTATTAAAAATAACACTTCTTTATGATTCGCTGATACTTTAACATGTTTTGTTTGTTCTGTTTTGCTTATTTGTACATATTTTCTTAAGATTTGTTTATTTTGTTTTGCAATTTTCAAATTTAATACACACGTTTTGTTTATTTTTATGACTATTGTCAGTTTTATTTCACATGTTTTGCACATTTTGTACGTATTTTTTTAATTTAACTTTCATTATGTTTAACTTTTATCGCATCTGTTTTTTTTTNTTTTTTTTTTTTTTTTTTTTTTTTTTTTTTTTATATTTGAGTTTTTGTGATGACATGTTGTTTATGATCAACGTTTTTGTACAAGTTTAAGTTTAAGTTAAGGTTTTTGTAATATTTCTTTACACGTTTTAGTTAAGTATGGTTTAGATTTTTTTTTACTTTGTGTTTTTTTATTAATTTTCTGCTTGTATTGTTTAGTCTTGTAAAATGTTTTGTTTTAATTGTGTTTTTTACGTTAAAATTTCACATTTTCTTGATATTTTCGTGCTTTTTCGGTGAATTTAGTGGTGGTGGTGATGATTGCTTGGTTTCAGTGGTGGTGATTGCTGCTGCTGCTGCTGCTGCTGTTGCTCGGTGGTTTGGGAGAATGCTGCTGTTCTTGGGTTTCGGAATTTTGTTATTTTTCCTAAAGTTATGGCTGGGAAGGGTTTAATCACATATGAATCGAGGGCAAATAAGAATAACAAAGTCATTATCAATTTCATGATTTATTTTCTCCGTCATGAGACAGGCACGGGTCGGAGATCCACGTGCAGTCTTTACATTGTATCTGGAGTTAAAGTCTATTCAACTGGATGTTGATTTCTTCTGCATCTTCTTGGTTCGGGATTTGTACTGTTTCAAACAAGTTGTTCATTGGTTCGTGGGGTTCTATCTTCAATGTGATGGTAAAACCATTCATGTTGTTAGGTTGGACTGGAGCGTCTTCTAGGCTTTGATGTTTGGTACGTTGGT
>MJUU01048283.1:6914-31686 GCA_002080025.1 Modiolus philippinarum | reverse complement strand
AGTCAATGGCATGACCATGAGTGATCTTCATCAACGAACCATGGAAAAGAAACGTTACTTGGAAGGTCAAGGTTACATCTACATTGGTAAATGGGAATGTGAGTTTGACAAAGAGGTTCGGGAAAATTAAAGTTTAAGAAACTTTATCCATCAAACCGAGATGATCACTCCTTTGGAGTCCAGAGACGGATTTTATGGTGGAAGAACCGAAGCATTTAAACTGTATGCACAGGACCAGGACATATCGTATGCAGATGTAACTTCACTGTATCCCTACATCAACAAGACTGGCAAAATCCCCGTGGGGCATCCCGAGCTCATCACAGAAAACTTCAGCGACATTCAACACTACGAAGGACTCATCAAATGTAAAGTACTACCACCTAGAGGACTCTATATTCCAGTGCTCCCGTCGAAAATCAATAACAAGTTATTATTTATGTTGTGTAAAACTTGTGAAGACACACATCAACAGACACCGTGTGAAAACAACGATGAGCAACGAGCATTAACCGGAACTTGGGTGATAGATGAAGTCAAGAAAGCCTTGGAACATGGATATAAAATTGAACAGATATACGAAGTGTGGCATTTTGACACGGAGCAATACGACCAAACAACAAAGACAGGAGGACATTTCACCGAATATATTAATACCTTTCTTTAGATGAAGCAGGAAGCCAGTGGGTGGCCAGAATGGTGTCAAACTGAAGAGGATAAATGGAGGTACATCAGAGAGTACCATGAAAAGGAAGGTATTCTCCTCGAGTACGATAAAATCTAAAGAAATCCAGGGTTACGAGCTTTAGCCAAGTTGATGTTGAACAGCTTTTGGGGAAAATTTGGACAAAGAAGCAACCTACCCCAAATCAAATACGTATGTGATCCTGCAGAATACTTCGACATGTTAACTAGTGATCAGATACTTGTTATGGGTATAAATTTTGTCAGCGATGAGATGGTAGAAATTAGATATCAGTATAAAGAACAATTTGTAGAGGAGTCCGGACGTACCAACGTAGTCATTGCTGCTTACACGACCGCCCAAGCAAGACTGAAGTTGTACAGTTATTTGGAGAAGTTGAATACCCGTGCCCTATATGCCGACACCGATTCCATCGTTTATACATCTCGACCTGGAGAATGGAAACCCAAATTGGGAGATTACCTAGGGGACCTTACGAACGAAGTACCAAACAACAAAATTACGGAGTTCGTGACTGGAGGGCCGAAAAACTATGCCTACAAATTGGAAAGACATGACAAGGACGGAAATATGACCATATGTAAAGTACGAGGAATAACACTCAACTACAGAAACTCTTTAATGATCACCTTGATACGATAAAACATATGATCACTAACAATAGAGACGACGTGAAGACCGTAACAGATGATTTCAAAATAAAGAGGGACCAAAAGAGGTTACTGACCGTACATCAAGACAAAGATTAAAGGATCGTGTTCGATAAAAGAGTCGCCATGGATGATTTAAGCACAAGACCATATGGTTTTTAAATTGAACAGGCAGCAAGCGGATGACTCTCCGACCCATGGCTGTTTTATGACGGAGAAAATAAAATATGTATACTTGTAATTAGTAAATTATTTAATTAGTATAAGAAAGGAAACTCCCTCAGAGAAACGAAAGAAAAAACGACTATGGAGAAGTACATATAAAGAAACAAATAGGGGGTTAGAGTTACGGTTGGGAAATAGGCCAGAACAAAACAAGGCAGAACAGAACAGGGAAATAAATCAATAGAAAACAACACAATGGATTGGGATTAATGGTATAGCACAAACAAGGGAGACAACTCAAATAATTGCAAAGGACGTCCAAGCTTAGGAAATACATTTAAAGACCTTCCGGAGTAAAGGGACAATACAAAAATGAAAATAATTAGTTACCCAAACATAGAGGGTTAGGGTTGGGTTTTTGGTAAAATTAGGTGGTTAGTTAAGGTCATGAAGGGTTACGTTAGGGATTATAAGTTTAATATATGACTAAACATCTTCCAGCGTCCCACCACTCTCACACCGCTACATTACCTTTGTGGTGCTCTACGTTCAAGACGCAGGAAGACGGGGCTGAAGACATTATACAAAATGAAAGGGACATCTGGGAAGGGGATAGGGATTTAAGCGTAAATCCAACTACAAATATATATATAAGGGACATGTCAAAACAACCATATCACTATACAAGTAAACGGGTTCAGTTATACAGTCAGAAATAGCTTTCAAAAACTGATAATTGACCAATCAAGGCGATCGATAATTTCGGAGGGAAGTTTGGGAGGAACTTTAACATAGACCCTATGGATCCAAAGTTTGCAATTTGTGACCTTTGACCCCTGATAGCTTGGAAACTGTAAGAGCTACGCAAAATCTATTGAATGCAACTGAAAGCTCATAATGAGAGAAATCAAAAGAAAAAATCCCATCAAAATCTGATGAAAAATAAATATTTCACATATTACTAAAAATTGCAGTTTTGACCCCTTTGATTCCTTATAGCTCGGAAGCGGTAACAGCTACACAAAATCGGTTGACATATCACTGAAAGCTTACAATGAGAGCAATCAAAAACAATCCATCAAAATCTGATGAATAATAAAGATTTCACATATTTCTAAAATTGCAATTTTGCCCCTTTGACAGATTTTAGCTCAGAAACGATAAGAGCTAGGCGACATCCGCTGGCATACTACTGAAAACTTACAATGAGAGCAATCCAAAAAGAAAAAATCCTATCAAAATCTGATGAAAAATACAGGTTTCACATATTTTTAAAAATTGCAATTTTGGCTCGGAAACGGTGAGGGCTACGCCAAATCCGCTGGCATGCTTCTGAAAACTTACAATGAGAGGAATCCAAAGAAAAAAATCAAATTGAAATTGGATGAAAAATAAAAATTTAAGGTAATCTGCATGTTTCCAACTTTGGCCTCATTTGGCCCCTCATAGCTGGGACAGGAGACAAGTTATCAAAACTCTGATAGTGCAGCGCTATGTTAATTTTTCATAAGGAATACATTGCGAAAAAAAACTGCATTAAAATCGGACAAAAAAAACTAAAATTCTTTTAGATTCACCCCCTTTAAGCCCCATTTATTTCATGAACAGTAAATGCGACACTTCAAAAGAAAACCCATCAAAATCCGATAAACAACAAGTATTCTATAGCCCAATATATGAAAACATTCAATTTGGCCCTTTTTGGTCCTTTTCATAAAAACGGGCGGGCCACAATACCCAAAACCAATCCCAACCTTCCTTTTGTACCAAGGAACATTGTCTCAAAATTTCATAAGGATTGATCAACTATAACTTAAGTTATCGCAAGGAAACGAAGTGTCTACAGACGTGGCCGACGACGACGACGCCGCTAGTATCATACCAATATACGACCTCAAAATTTTTTTGCGGTTGTATAAAAACCGAGACTTAACATTACTCTCAAACTGGACGAAACATTATTAAATGTTACTTAAAATTGAGATGTTTCATTTTCTCAACCGATTAAAACATTATTCAACCGGACTAAGCCAATTATATGCGAAACTCAGTACGTTCGCCGAGAAGTCCGCATTATAGGGATGTGGAAGTGGGGTCCACGAAAAATGATTCCAGACCATGTGCTATGGTAATTAAATGGTTCATATTTGACATTAGTTGAAATAGATTTATATCAATGGTAAATGTTGTTAAAAAAAGGCCAACAAAACTGACCGTTATGAACTATTACTAGCCTGGGATCCTGACAGCAAAGGGACAAGAATCCCAGGCTACAGGTGTTGCACAAATAGTTTTTTCGACATTCGAAACAAGGTCAAGTCCTCGGACCTTCACTTGTTTCCTAGCACAGTGTCTATTGTCACCCCTGTACTGTATAAAATACGTCTCAATCGGACCCGGTCTCCTAATTATCTGTAGTTGGATCAATCATGGATGCGGTGTATGCTGTAGTGCTGGACAAAATATCTGGAAATCAAGTTCTTATATGATTCAATAGTCAAACCACATTCATAAATTATAATATACAATTAAAAGCAACATCCAATCAGATTTTCATCAATATTTTGCAGATCGGATCCAGAGGTTCAAGGTTGAACGCCCCTTCCTTTTTGTGTAAAAAATCAAATTTCATGCCTGCCAAAAATCGATAAAACTGGCAAAAAATCGACCGGAAAGGCGCTATTCCTGGAACCCTACTGGAATCCCAAGCTGGATCGTCCGGTGTATTTTGTAGGAGGGGCAAATTTTTTGTGAATTTTTTAAGCGTTTAGGTGCAGCAGGAGACGACGTACGCCAGTGATGACAATAGTGATAGATTGACAGACGGACACCAAGTGTGGCTTGACTAGGTCGTCTGCTACGTGATTCGATTCTGGTATTACTAAACCATTGTTTAAGGCTTCAAATAAACAAAATAGTGAGGTACGACTTTTATTAATCACATCCAATGGTGCAATAATCAAGTAAATATGAAAAACTATTCAATTGGACGGTTTTGAAAGTCGGAAAAATGTCAACATTGAATATATAAAAAATAGATATTTCCCTCTCAGTTCTATAAAAAGATATTTAAATTAACAAAATTACGAATTTAAAGACCATTATATTTATAAATTATTCTATTTAATGAAAACATATTGTTTTTAACTAGGAAAAGTGAGAAAATTAAAACGATGTTATCAAAAATATAATAATTATTGGTCAATTTTAAAAACACAGAATTTAAAGAAAGATAACTCCAAAGCCAACTCTACTACCCAGGAACAGATATGGCACTTATGTGGATTGGATCATTTTTAAAGCTGAAATATTGCATCTCTTTATATCCCCTTTTTTATAAATCGGGAAAGTAACAACCGAAATTCTGAAGCAAATGAAAGAAACAGACAATATTTTCTAAAATCTCGTTTGGTGGGTGGGCCTATCAGCAGCCTCTTCGTCAATTGTCTGCTACATGTCGGCACAAGACCCAATCTTAACAGCTAACTATTATCGAGCATTAGACATGAAAATGTATCTATTTTTTATCGTTATTAACCGTGGTTAACGTAAGAATACGGTGCTGGTCAATTATTTTCAATCTAAATGTTCCGGGTCCCGACCTCATAACGTAAAGATGAAATCACTGCACGTAATGAAGAAGTGACCACACGTAAAGAAGAAATGACCACAAGTGAAGAATAATTTACTGCAAGTAAAGAAACAAAATGTATAGTGAAAGTAAAGAATAATCGACACAACGTAAAGAGGAAACGACACCACATAATTAAAAATTCACTTCACATAAAGATCAAACCACATAAAGTAAAGACTAAACCACACAACGTAAATATAAAACGACATAAAGTAAATATAAAACCACAAAAGGTAAATATAAAATGACATAAAGTAAAGATAAACTGACAGAACGTAATTACGGAATAGCATAAAGTAAATATGTAATCACAAAAAGTAAAGATGTAATGACAGAAAGTAATTACTAAACCACAGCAAGTAATAAGAAAGTGACAACATGTAAACAAATATCTACATCATAAGACAGCTGTGGCGTTCCATACCATTCACTATATATCTTATCATATTACCGACATTGATATCCTCTTGGTAATTTGCTCTCTATCAGCTTTTACACAAATGTTGGTTTAGGGATTTCCCACGTGTTTCGGTTGATCTGCACTGAAGGGACATAAGTTGTGGAAATGGCCCTATGCAGAGACTAAATTCACAGCGATTTTGGTATTTTGTAATTCACTTGTCAGATAGTAATGAAAGTGAAAAATTAGGTATTTATGATGTGCCTGTAGTGTAAGTCAGAGACGTGAGCAGCGTTTTTTACTTTCGTCCCTAAAAATGGTTGTCACCACGACATCATAAATATGGCGTAGTCACAATTGAGAATACACATTTCCAAGTATTTGACATTACTGGTTTGGATCAGAATGTGCTTTTCAAGATTACGGAGCATCTGATGTCACTCTCGTTGTTTTAAAGAGTTCCCATTGTCAGTGCTTTAGTTTCTCATGTTATGTTCTTACTTCTCTGGACTATTATTTATGCAATCCTGGTATACATTGTTCCTTGGTCATTCTACTGCCGTTGTCGTGTTGCATAACATTTTTGAGCATTTTATGTTTCGATTTTTTCTTTACTAATTTTATTTGTTTCGTTTTGACATTAATATTATTTCGGGGGACGATGGGATAAGAGTCTCTATTTTTGATTGAATTTGTTTATTTCTTTGTCTTTTTTGTTTTGTTTTGTTTTGTTTTGTTTTTTGTTTTGTTATTTGTTTTGTTTTTTTATCTTTTGTTTTGTTTTGTTTTGTTTTGTTTTTTTTTGGGTTTTTTTGTTTTTTTTTCTTGTTTTTCTTTTGGCCTTTTTTGTTTTTGTTTTTTTTAATGATTTGTCTAGTTTTCATAAAAGAAAATAATGTAGCAGAATTATAAAATGCAGTTTCTATAAAATACATTCCTTTTTCTTTTTCAACACTTATAATGGCACAGACCAACTAAACTACCATTTATGATTCATTTCATACTGGTTACCAATATTTGCTAACGTTTTTCCATATATATATAATGGCTTATCGCAAATGACGTCTTTTCAGAATAATCATTATAATTAATCTTTTCAAAATGTGTAAATAATTAAGATTTCTATTGTGCGCTAATGTCGATGACCATTGAAATCTATAAGTCTGAAATATAATATTTTTTACAAATTAATAGCAGACATGCCCGTCATTTTTACAGCTAATTTCGCTGCTCAGTTGTTATAAGAGTAATGACCCTACATCCATTTTGCTCACCACAAAGGAAAGATATCCTTCGCTTATTTATGTTGATGACAACAGTCACTTAATAATAAATAATAAGAGGACGACCGTTTGATTTTCAGGGAGCCTTGGGCGATTTTGTAAATAGATAATTTAATCTTGGTGCCAGCGAAAATTAATATTTTAATCCTACTTGTAAAGTAAATAAATAAGTTAAAGTTGGTTTGAAGAATAATTTTTTTTTTTTGCAAATGTAAATAAATAATTTGATGCGACATTGGTGAAAATAAATAACTTGTTCGAAATTTTCATGAAAATAAATAATTTTTCTGGGCAAAATCAGATGGTAGTCCCCGAAAATAAAGTTAAATGAATTGCGAATAACACAGAAGGAAAATTGCCACACGTTTTAATCTTTTATTCGTGGTTTGCGGGTGACTTGATTCTTGCTTTTTGTCTATTACCGCCCTATTCATTAGAGTCATTATATTCTTTTTACAAAATTCTATATCCTTATCCAACCCTGATCCTGTTGTATTCCCAACATGTTTACATTGCTAGAATTATGGCTTCCATTGCAATCATTCCCCAGCTTTGACCATTGTTTCTTTATTTTTATATTCATCATTTCATTTTATTTTATCTTATTTTTGTATATATGTAATCTCTAATCCTTATTTTAGTTCATTTATTCTCAGTCGTAATTTTGGCTTCAATTCAGGTTTTAAATTATTTTAATCTTTAGTTAAATAAGCAAAATATCGTTAAGTTACTGTTATGATGTGATATGCTTTATATTGTCAATTGTGTCTACTAGTTCCTATACCAATTAAGCAATTGTGTTATTTTTTCCCAAAAGGTATTGCTCTACTACAACATATATTTGAAAAAGTTTTTGAAGGATTGCTTTTGTAAGCTAATAAAGCTCACGGGATCCTATTGAATTGTCTAACAATACTATTTTATTCTATATGTTATTGCCTGGGGGAGGTTTTACCTTGATAACGTATTACCTAATAAAAAGATAAACCCAGTGGCGGATTTGGGGGGGTCGGCCCGGGTGGGCCCGGGCCCCCCTTAGGTCGGAAAATATTTAAAATTCCTAGGGGTTTTTAAAAAAATTGGGTTCCGGCCCCCCCCCNCCCCCCCTTTTGAAAAAAATATTGGTCGGGCCCCCCCTTAGCAGAAAGTCTGGATCCGCCACTGAAACATACACAATTAATGGAGGAAAAATTTAAACTAATCAAAAATTCAACTCATTAATATCGCAATATTTTTTTAAATGATGTAATTTTAATAATATAATAAACTACACTTCATTTTTTTCATTACATATAAGCTATAAATAGTTCATATTTTAATCAATAGATCAAGGTAAAACATTCCCATGCCGTAACATACTGATGTACAATAGTATTGCTGGACAAAATTGAGTGTTTTGATAATCCAACAAAAACAAGCCCCCCAAAACTTTTATGTTGGAGTAGAGCAATACCTGTTGGTAAAAAATAATACCTATAGATTACTCAAAATTGCTTAATTGGTAACACAATAAGAACTAGTAGACTGGTAAGGTCTGATAAGAAGCAGGAGAGGCTTACTCTACCGGTGCACCTGATCTCATTTACGGTTTTTATTTGGTCCATGTTGTTCATCTTTGTGTGTGTGTGTGTGTGTGTGTGTCTTCATTTTTCTTTTCTGTGCCGTACTCATGGCGTGTCTCTGTTTCTTTGTTTTTTCCGATGTTGCCTATGTCCTTGGATTCTTCGTTTTGGATTGACGGTTTGGTTATCACTTACACTTACTTTATGCCTATTTTCAACTCTGTGTCTTGCGCTTATTCTTACCATGGTCTTACAAGAACATTTTCAGTATCTTCACTTTACCTTGACCGTTCATTCTTGGACAAATGTATGTGTATAAATACAGTGCATGTTTATTTTCTAGTGCTTGCTGCTCTATGCTTTGTAGAACAAAGATGAAGAGCAACAGTAAAAGCGTTTATCCATTGCTTGTTTTTTTTTCAGGTGTTTGTAGAGATTGTATCATATGTGCATTTACTCCATTATGTCTCCATATTATATATCATTACGTTGTTAAGATTTGATCCGATATTTAGATCTAATGCATGTACAGGCTTACAAAGGAGAAGATATTCATACAGAATGTTGTTTTTCATAGGCATGAATATTGAAATGAAAGTTACAAGGTGTTGTCGAAAATACGTTCAATACGCGACTTCCGAGTCGTGTTCATACCGGAAAAATCTATTTTTATACAAAAAAAATCAATACATCAATGCGTTGAGAGGGTATCACTAATTAATGAACACTGTTCAGGCCGATAAGTGATTAGTTTTTAACAAAAGAAATGGAACTCTTCATTAAACGAAACAAAAAAGGTCTACTCAGATTGTTTTCCGTAGTTACAAATTCCAAAAAGTTGTTTCTAACAGGATAATTGAATGATTTTTTAAATCATGTATTTCATTAAGGTATACAAATAATGTAAATGTTCGCCGTTTGATTGTTAAGTTTGTAATTAGTGCGTAAATTGCGGTTTAAGTGGACTGAATTGGATGACTATAATTCTGGATGAATGAAATATACATCTTTTGATTTTCTCCAAAATTGGCATACCGATTAATACAGAATTGATGAATACGTGTGCAAATTTTCATTTCCGCCCTTCCACGCAATTACCCAGAATAAAACTCCAAAGTTAGTGTATTCTGCTACATACTGGCTCTATTTTTAGAAATGAAATCGAATTTACCTACATACGTCATGATTACAACTTACGAGTCAGAGGCCCATTCAGTTAATCGTAATTTGATTTTTATCTATAGTTTGTTTTAATGTATTAAATGGAAAAGTAAACATTCTACTACGGTTCCAAATAAATATTTAGATACAGAAATCTACAAACATTCCCGTTAATTTCGTATAATTTTACCATAAAGGGGTACATTGATCCCTGTGAGTGCCTCGGCAGTGTTTATAAATAACATTTACCGCCAAATAATGAACACAATGGAAAATACCACCCTCACTTATTCCTTGGTTACGGGATATCATTTTGGATCTTGAAAATATACATCTTTGAAATCAATTATTTCATATTTCCCCTTCAAGATTAATCCTTTGGCTATCTTTTAATACAGAAATTGTGTCCGCCCCCGGTAATTTTTTGCCTTTTAATAATATTTTATTGTCGCCAGGTTAATTTTTGTGTGGTTGCAGTGAAGACATTTGACATCAACTATAAACAATTTAACGTGCAATAGCAGACCAATTGTTAACTTTTATTTTGTAAATATTTTTGTTTTACTAATGCATCGTTCCTTTGTGATTTATATACCCGAACAAGCTTAATATCTAGCCGTTACTATGGACCATCAACAGACGGCGTGTTCCTAAAATATGGCTGATGAAGTAGACGCCCACCTCATTAGCATGTTTAGAAGGGAGATAATTTCACACAATGACTTTTCGGACTGTGTTGAGGTATGGGCGATTTATATTTATCTATTGTAGCGCTTCATGTTAATTGTTCATTTAGTTTAAGAATTGAAATGGAGGAAAAATATATATGCACTTCAATTTTATAAATATTTTGTTTTTATGTGGAACATGTTTATTTCAATTGGTGAGGAATCCAGTCACTCCGTCTGACTGATATTTGAGGCGGCCGTTTCTGCGTTCAATTACACGAGAGTTCCCATCTCGAAAGTCCCTTTTTTCCAGAATCCTACCTCAGGATTAAGTGTTTACCCGTCGCTTTGCGTCGGTGTCGTTGTCGTCGTCGGTGTCACAAAAATTTCTGTCACATTTTTCTCAGGAACCATGTATCCCAGCCTTCCGCCATTAGGCATGGAGTATCAGTATGGGGACATATACCGTGTAACAGAGTTAGGGATCTCTCGCATGCCCATTTCATGTTTGACGGAACTTAGAATATGTTTTGCGTCTTGAAATTTCTGTCACCTTTTTTCTCAGGAACCACCGATCCAACCCTTCTGGAATTCAGTATGGAATATCAGTATTGGGACCTATATCGTGTTATAAAGATTCGGATCTCTTGCATACCCACTTCCTGTTTGACGGAACTTTGAATATTTTTGCCGATCGGCATCACAACAAAAATTGTGTCACATTTTACTCAGGAACCACATATTCCAGCCTTCTGTAATTTTGCATGGAATATCAGTTTAGGGACCTATACCGTATAATAGATTTTGAATCTCTGGCATGTCCACTTTTTTGAGCCTTGAAAATTTCTGTCACGTTTTTCTCAGAAACCACACATCCTTCTGCAATTTGGCATGGAGTTTAAGAATGGGGATCTATAATATGTAAAAGGGTCTGCATTCCCACTTCCTGTTTGATGGAACTTAGAAAACTTTTTGTGTGATTACGCAGGCGGCACATATCTTCCATGGAAGACTTACTACTAACTTTTTCTTAGATATGGTGTACTTGTACATGAGATTATATCTCATGTGTGCACTTTGTTTATAACTATTATCAAAATTTATGTAAATTCTAAAATTAAGGTTTAACTTATTCCATCGTAGTTTTGTTCCTAGCCATATTTTATATTACTGATTATTTGGCTTTCGTTTGGTTTTATGAATTTTTGGACAATTTTTTGATCGTGGATCTCCTATGTTTGGGTTCTAGTGCTGCTGATGAGGAATAAGTTTCCGAAATGGCCATACAGCTCATTAAAATTATTGCAGTTGGAGTTAACATATGTGTTGTGGTCTCATGTCCATTTACTCCATATCCTTTCGTAAAATATTAACATATGTGTTATGGTCTCATGTTCATTTACTCCATATCCTTTCGTAAAATCTGTCAGGTAGGGTCCGAGGGACCCACCGCATTAATTTTCATGGGTCCCTCTAAAAAAAGTGGGTCCCAGGAAATCACATTTTTTCTTGATTTATTAGTTAATTTGACCTCCAGTAAGCAATTTCTATGTTATATCAGCACGAGAGCAATTTAATCAATTCAGAAAATTATATGTGACAGAAAGTAATACAGGTGGAAGGGACATAAGGCGTTACGAGTTTTGATGGCAAGGCATAAATTTCCTGTCCCTATCCATTTCTCCGGAGCATTGGGTAGGGGCAGGAAATTACCCATTCTATATAAGATTCTCAGCAAGTCTGCAGTTGAACAAAAAATAAAGAATGGATCTTGATACTGAATGTGCCGTTTCTCCACTTAATTGGCTACAATGGTTAAGCTTTCCGTATTACTACACCGCATAGACAGGGCCTATCTACCATCTGGGAACGCGACTGGCAGCTCTGTAGCTGGAGTCTCTGAAAACCGATTCAGGTCCCGGGTGAATTATACTTAAGACCAAACATACATTGCTTCATGTTGTGAATTATACTTAAGACCAGACATACATTGCTTCATGTTGTGAATTATACTTAAGACCAAACATACATTGCTTCATGTTGTGAATTACACTTAAGACCAAACATACATTGCTTCATGTTGTGAATTATACTTAAGATTGATTGATTGATTATTGTTTAACGTCTACTCAGCAATATTTCAGCTATATCAAGACGAGAACAAGTTTGTTAATAAATAATCATTTTGGGGTATGGAAAGGGCCATGGGACGGGAAACTCTGACTGCCACTGGAAAAGTAGGGTGAAATCGTCAAGGACGGGGAATTTAACCTTGTAGCCGATCACCTACGGACCACCCCAAAAAAGAGCTTGCTACAAGGGTTCTTTAACGTGCAGGAAGTGTGGAATTTCTTCCAACACGTGGACCTGAGTTTACATCCCATCCGAAAGATGGGTTGTGTATTTATTAATCCCTTACAACCACGGAATGGGTCCTATTTCTATATCCCGGGACCCTCGGGGTCAGCCTCCGTTTAGGAGGGGTCACACCCCGCAAGCCGGAGATACCAGGTCCTATTTCTATATCCCGGGGTTCCCTCGGGGTCCTCTGTTAGGAAGACTCATACTCCAAGCTAAGAGGATGCTGCGGCCCTATTCATAAGCCGGGACCGCGCACGGCGGTATACTTAAGACCAGACATACATTGCTTCATGTTGTGAATTACACTTAAGACCAAACATACATTGCTTCATGTTGTGAATTATACTTAAGACCAGACATACATTGCTTCATGTTGTGAATTACACTTCAGACCAAACATACATTGCTTCATGTTGTGAATTACACTTAAGACCAAACATACATTGCTTCATGTTGGTATTTGTGCGAGTTTAAATAAAGCAAGTCTGTTGTTCGTTTTAGTTCTGTTTTTATCCAAGCCCGAACACAAATGACACAAGTCATGATGCAGTCAATCAATCTGGTCATTTCAACTGCTTATTTGCTCTCTCTTTTCTCATTAATTTCTGATAGTATGCGCATACACATGTATATGTTTGACTAATAATGGTAACATTCAAGGGATTCCCAAAAATTAATTTAAATGTTTAGAGCGTTTCTCCTTGGTCTTGAATTTCAAATAATATTCTTTCATTGGAATTGAGCAGATTCGAAATCCTACACATCTTGGTCCCAGATCTACAAGTCGGCGTAGCATTTTTATACATTTAACTATATTGCGTCCCATCGAACGCATATTTTCGTAGTAAAATTTCAACGTCGCGCACGATGTTGGTACATAAGGCGTTACGAGTTTTGATGGCAAGGGATAAATTTCCTGTCCCTACCCATTTCTCCGGAGCAATGGGTAGGGGCAGGAAATTACCCGTTCTATATAAGATTCTCAGCAAGTCTGCACTTGAACAAAAAGTAAAGAATTTACCACATCGCGAGTTGGTTAATTCTTTCATAAAAGAAAAAAAATCACAAGAATATAAATGTTTTATTATATAGAGGACGGAATTTCACATTGTCTGTTCAAAAGTAACATTTATTCTTTTTGAATCTAATACAAAAATCGTGTACTTGATATAATATCGCTTTAGCGTAATTAACTCGTAAGCCGAAGGCGGAGAGTTCTTAAAATCATCCGAGAGATGTCACTTGAGCGTCAGGGTTATTAACGTATCTAAAGAGCTGCATGTTTCCGATCAAATATAGTTCGTAAATTTCTTTCAAAATCCGCTTTTGTATGTAGAATAGAGACGTTGTTGCTGTATAAAATCGATAAAAATATACACATACACTATAATATTCACAGTATTTACGTCCCTGTCTCTATCAAGAACTAGTTCAATGCTCCTGTCGCGTAGTTATTTGTCAAAGGAGAAAATAATATTTGTTACCTGTGTCATGTGTTTTGCCTATTTATAGCAATGGATACGATTATTTATAACTCAGATATATCAATTTGACCTTCTGTTTGTGTTTATTGAACCATTTCTCGAATATTCATCTCGATTGGTAGGTGGAACTGGTCATCCATACAGAAATCACCCCTTCCGATTATTTTCATGTGATTACGGAACTGCCTATGATTTTTTATTCACTAATGATAAATTGTACTTTCTGTTCCCGTTGATTAAATCAGTTCTCTAAGGCCAATAAAACCTTTAAATTCGTTATTTTCTATTCAGCAGTTCTTTGGATGACTACGAAGTTTCGTCGGTGTAGATTTTGAGGGCATTCGAGTTTCAGCTCCATTGGAGCTTTCATTTTTACTGTTGTACACGCGTAAAACATGTTCAAGGTACCACAGACATATTAAACGATTTCGAGAATATTGTGAACTTGAAAATCACCAAATTTGACAGTGTAGTTAGGTAGATTTCAAGGAATTGATACATCATAAAACAAAGACAGTGGAATACCGAAGGAACAAGGGAAGTGATGATTACAAAAATCGAAGTCCAAATACATCGGCAAACGAATACCGAAGCAAGAACGAGGAAAGGGAAAACTCTGAAATCATAAATCCAAAATCACGGCAATTCACGGCAACACGAATTGAGATAGTATGAAAAAGACAAAACAAATAAAACAAAAAAAGAACAAGAACGTGCTCCGGAAGGGTAAGCATGATTTGCTCCACGCGTCGCACCCGTCACACTGCCAGTGAAAAGTCCGGTTTTGTCACAGTCGGTGCCAAAAACATGGCAAAAACGGCAACAGAGAAAAACAAAAACAAAAAAAGGACGTGAGACAGCCACACTGCACGGAAATAAAAAAAACGACATTAAGAACTAAGGCATTCATAGTGTGAACTCCCATGAAAACCGGGAGTGACATCAGGTGCTCCGGAAGGGTAAGCATGTCCTGCTCCACTAGTGGCACCCGTCACACTATTAGTGAGTCAATCCAGGGTCGAGTCAAAACCGGGTATGTCAAATCCGTGATGACGTGAAATCTTGCTAAAAATGTCCGTTTTCATTTGGGACACAGACACGTCATATCTGTCAATGATGTCATTGACGTGTCCTGTCATTTATTTTTTCGTACCAGACGCGTGCTTTACGTCCCGTAAATCCCTGCCTAAATAATCAAGTGTATAGAGGAACGCTTGAAATAGTCCCTCGGTATGTTGTATGGTCTCCGTCATCAGTCATTGGGCTAGTATAATGATCTCTCAACATGCAACTGATTTATCTTTATTCGGCCTAGCATTACGCAAACACATTTCAAGGTGAAACTAAGTAGTACTTAGATTTGTCGTACAAAGTTCTGTCCTTTACTGATTTTAGACTTTCATTTGATTCCATTGTTGATGTTTTTTTTTTCACTTTGTATTTATCTTTCAGTTCATATTATTTCAAATAAAGAGACAAAAGCAATTCTACCTCGTATATAGCGCAGCAGCAGAGCAGCAATATGGTGAAATGAGCACGTGAGCACAACAATCTTAAAATTTGAAAATTTACATTATTCATTGCCAATAAAAGAGTGCAATCACAAATTTACAGAATCGTTCGAAGCAGAAATCTAAAGCGCAAAAAGACGGAACAGGTTCGAAACCACCTGAAAATTGTCACAATAATCCAGACTTGGTACAGGTAGGCATTTCATAAGAAATGGTGAGTTAAAACCGTTTTTTTACACACCAAACCTTCCCTTTCATTGTGAAAATGTCTGGTTGCAACTGAAAAGCAATTGCTATTGACAGGTAATAGACATTGAAAGGAATGATAAAATTGCTGTGTCTAATTTTGGCTTTTTTGTTTGTATCTGTCCAGTTTTATTGACCTGTGCACGATAATAATGGAGATTTATATCGCTTTCTTGTCAATCTATGGGAAATGAGAAGGCATGTGCATTCTTTGACGAAAACGTTGACGCTATAGCCTGCGTTTGATGGTATTTGATATTATTCTTCCGCGAAATTCCGTGTGTATTCACTTTGTTCCGTGATAGAATTATAGCCCTGTAGCTATAATGAGACAGTCTATTGACTTAATAAGCTTTTACCTTTTTACTTTTTAAGGTACATTTGATTACGAATTATGCAAATACAGACCTAACGAGACATGAATACACAAATATCTGTATTACTGCTTCAAGCAAATTCAACTGTCAAAGAATTATATGCTGATTTAATTCTAAACTTTATTATAAATTAGTGGTTCTTTGGTTCTTTGGATAAGTGTGACGTAAATTCATCACGAAAACGTCTCCATTTCGCCCACAGAAAGAGCAATTGGTCAAGTCCGGCTGTTGACATCTAAGTGAAAAAATTAATTATGAGTTATTAACCGTAGGATATACTTGATGTGTAGTTAATGTTAATATTTCACTCTACTTTATTCAAAATTCAAAATTAGATTATCAGTAAAATAGACATTTTTATACATATCTGTCATTATTGAAATGCATTAGCTTCACATCATTTTTAAATTTATAGTACAGCCTTTTTGATATGCTTCAACATGTTTAAAACAATGGAGCACCAAAATGAGATAATGTTCTTGAACAAAATCATTTGCATTTTTATCCTTTCTATGAAGCAAGATGTAGGTATCCTGATCTAGAAAAGATGGACGAATAAAAATTATAAAGTGTGACAAATATGATTATTTCATATTTTCTATTGGAATTTTTCCATTTCCCTCAGTAGTACAATCTTACATCTTATATTTAACTCAGCTTATGCGTTGAGTTGGAACATCGTACCAAAACAAGGAATTCACCAACATGTTTATTACTAATTAAATAGAAATAAAGAAGATCGCTAGACATTGGCACCCTGGAAGTTCAATATTGTGTTGGTCAGTATAATGCGAGTCTCAGTTTCCGACATCAGACTAGACTTTTCATTTAGTCTGTTTCTGTGTGTGAATTTTGCTTTAATATATAAAGTCAAGTATAAGCCACACAGGAATAGAATATAGAAAAAATAATAATAAATGTGCGGAAATGCAGATTAAGATGTAATTATTAATATAGTAACACAATACAAAAGTTTAAACACAATCGTTGTCCATAAGAATAAGTCACATTTTCCCTACCGGTTTCACTGTCATCAAGGTTCTGTAACTACTTACGTTTCTGTGTGTTACTATATTAATAATTACATCTTAATCTGCATTTCCGCACATCTATTATTATTTTATATATATATATATAGTATCTCTCATGACAGACGATGCATACAAATTAACAATGATGCATACAAAGTATGAGCTGCTAACCCTGTGAACATATCATATCTTGTTTCACCAATTCTTTGTACTTTTCAATTGTTGCACTTTATTAGTTGTTGATAGTGGAGATTTCTAAATGAAGCAACGACATAAGATACAAAAAGAACTAAAGATAGTGGGATACTGAGGTTACAAAAAATCAAATTCCGGAGACATGCCAAAAGCAGAAAAAAACCTAAGACATGAGATTATGTGTAAAGAAATCATTACTGCGATCTCGGAGAGTCAGTGCACTAGACATTCTTAAGTAACGCATCTACCGATAAATAAATATAATAAATATAGGCCATATTTTTGTAAATATTAAAATAATAAACATCAAGAAAGACCACGTCATACAAAAACCTGGAAAACTGATACACTGCTTATGTTGATACATCCACACAAATTATTATGCATGAGGTATTAAAGCAATGATAATTTGAACTTGAGGTTGTCGGAAACGACAGCTTTACCTGCACTCCCTGTTTGACACACGAAACAGCTGTTATACGCCCTGGACATAATTTTTATCAATATTTTTGAAATCAAACTATTGTTAATCGTTATTTTTACAAAAAGAATTCTAGGATATATGGTTGTTAGACAGAATTCTGATAATAACAGTTTTTAGACTTTCAGAAGATTCACCAAATTTGGAATCAAATACTTATGAAATCCAATTAATGAAAATGATTGTCCGAAACTAAACAAATGTAAAAAATTGATAACAGGAAACACCTACAATGACTGAAAATTATAATTACATGCCACAATCTGCTATGGAACTACACATGAAGAACACGAATAAGACAAAAGACACACGTAGACAACGATAGGAACTCCGGATAGCCGGACTTGGTACCGGCACTGACAAAAGCCAGCGGTAGGGTTAAACCGGTTTATGGGCACCCAAACCTCCCCTTTATCTGTCTCGTTTCCCTATAGTATAATAAACATACGAATAAAACCAAATGTAGGTAGACCACACCACTAACTCCATGACCACAATCTTGAAGGGAAAGAAAAAAACATACTTAATTTAGAAAGAAGGGTCAAGAGGTGCTCGCTGCTAAACTGCCGGCTAGCTCAAGAAGCCTAGTCTGCTGGTAGAACAATGTCGCACTACGGAAGAAAAATCAAATTCAAAACTTCCCGAAGGGTTTGGTCAAGACTCATCATAGATTTCAGTAGACATCGGCAGTATCAGTGAGAGGCCAGTATGTATGCAAAATTTTCAGGGCATTAGGTCTCAAGACTAAATAATTATGGTTCTTAGGTAGAATTCCAAAAATTATTGGTCTTTGAGACTTTCTGGAAATATACTAAGATTAAAATCAAATAATTTGAAACCCAATTGATTTAAATGTTTTTCCTAAACTACACAAATTATTAAGTATAGTTGCTAGGTAGAATTCACAAATAAGAGGTCTTTGAGACTTTCAGGAAATTTACCAAAATTTGAATCGAACATTTTTGAAATTTAATGTCTGTCTTTAACTACACGAACACTTAAGCATAGTTGCTAGGTAGAATTAAAAAAAAATAATAAGTGGTCTTCGAGAGTTTCAGGAATTTTACCAAGATTGGAAATAATTATTTTTGAAATCCAATATTTTTCTAAACTACACAAACAATTGAAGTATGGTTGCTTAGTAGCATTCCAAAAAAAAGTAGTCTTTGAGACTCTCAGGAAATATACCAAAACTTACCGAAATCATATATTTTTGAAATCCAATCGATGAAAATGTTTGTCTTTAAGTAAACAAACAATTTAACTTCGGTTGCTTGGTAGAATTTAAAAAAATAAGTTGCCTTTGAGACTTTCAGGAAATTTACCTAAACTTGAACCACCAATCCGCATCATAAGTTTTCAGAATTTTTGTTTTTTACTTAACACTTGTCAGAATATAAGATTATATGCATAAATTTTAAAAAACATGTCTTTGACATTTCAGGAAATTTACGACAGTTGGAATCGGAATCAAAATTCCGAAAGCTTATTGCGAATCTTCAGACTATATGCAACAATTCTGCATAAAAATTTAATCCCTTTATAAAAAAATATAGGAGGAGTTTCCGTCACATGCCACATGTGTCAAAATCGACATCTTTTTTTGGCCTCTTGTTTGCATTTACACCAATATAAAAAAAATCCGAAAGCTTATTCCCCATCTGCAACATATGTGCAACAATTCTTTAACAAAATTAAAACCCTAATTACGGCTTCCATATCATTTGATTTTAATGCTGCTGATGAGAGGTTACTCCTTGAACACGAAATTTACTTATTTTTTTTTTTTTTTTTTTTTTTTTAGTTGGTTTTTTTTTCAATTTTAGCGTTTTTTTTTTCTTTTTGTATTTCAAGCCATTGGGCCGATGCCACTGCTGGTGGACCAGAGGTCCCCTAGGGTATTCATATACGCAATAGTCAGACTTGTCTGACATGAAAATTTACCTTGCGTGTTATAAAAACGTACTATTTTTCTCAAAATTCTAACCATTTAAAATACTAAGGCTTCATTCCATGTATGACACTCGGTAGATGTACTGGACTTGGCTCCCTATTTCGATATTTTTTGTTTTTTGGAAATGAGTTCTTCCTTTTGGAGGTTACTCCTTAAAACATGTGTTCAGCATAACGAAATTTACGTTTTTTTTTTTTTTTTTTTTTTTTTTTTTTTTTTTTTTTTTTTTTTACAAAAAATGTAGAAGTAATCGCTTTCCATCGCGTCGGACAAACGGACTGATAGATAGACGGAACGATGGATGGAGGCGAAAACAATATCCTCGAACTTTCTGCAGATAGTGCGCGAATAATAAAAAGCGGTTGTTCATTGGCAAAGTTAAGCCAGAAATTGAAATACATAGCGACATCTAACAGTGCAAATAGAGCACAAAATAAAACGACATCTATCCCCGCAGTCAAAAGACAGAAAACAGTTGTTATACACCATGGGCATAATTTTTCTAAATTTTTTAAATCAAACTATTGATAGTCGTTATTTGTACTTAAAGAACTCGAAGATATATGGTTGTTAGGCAGAATTCCAAAAATAGCTGTGTTTTTAGACTTAGAGGAAATTTACCAAACTTGGAATCAAATGTTTTTGAAATACAATTAATGAAAATGTTTGTTTTAAATACAACAATTTAAGCATGGTTGCCAGGTAGAATTGGTATGAAATAACTGGTCTTTGTGACTTTCAGGAAAACAAATATCTTTGAAATCCAATCGATGAAAATGTTTGGCCTATACTACACAAACAATTTAAGTACGGTTGCTAGATAGAATTCTTAAAAAATACTGGTCTTTAAGACTTACAGGACATTTACCAAACAAAGGCAGTAGAATACCGAAGGAACAAAGGAGTGGAATTTACAACATCGAAGTCCAGAGACATGGCTAAAATGAGAATCAGATATTTTTAAAATTCAATTGATGAAAATGGTTGTCCTAAAGGAAAGAATTTAAGTACGATTGCTAGGTAGAATTCCAAAAAAAAAAATGATAAGTCTTTGAGACTACCACCTTTCAGAATTCTAACTTTTCAGAATTCTGTTTCTTACCAAACACTTTTTACAATAAAAGATTATATGCCAAAATATCAAAAAAATGTGTCTTTGTCATTTTCAAGAAATTTACGACATTTGGAACCGGAATCAAAATTCCAAATTATATTGCAAATCTACATACTATATACAACAATTCTGCATGAAGATTAAATCCCTCAATCCAAAATGTTGGAAGAGTTTTCGTCACATGCCACATATATCAAAATCCACATCTTTGGGTCTTTGTCAAAACTGACATTTTTGGCATCTTGTTTGCACCAAGATAAAGATAACAAAAAATCCGAAAGCTTATTGCGCATCTACAGACTATATGAAACAATCAAAAACTGTAAGAGGAATTCGCGTGACATGCAACATGTGTCAAGATCGACATCTTGGGGACTCTTGGATTAACACCAATATCAAAACTCGAAAGCTTATTGCGCATCTGCAGCATATGTGCAACAATTTAATAACAAAATTTAAACCTTAATTCTGAAAATGTAGGGGTAGTTCGCGTCAAATCGGTTCGGACAGAAGGACAGACGGACTGACGGACAGACGGAGGCGAAAACAATTTCCCCGAAATTTCCTCAGAAACTGCGGGATAATAAAAAGTTAGTACAGTGACCAAGTAAAGCTAGAAATTGAAATATATAGTGACATCTAACAGTACAAATAGATCACAACATGTACAAGTAGAAATTGAAATATATAGTGACATCTAACAGTACAAATAGAATACAACATCTACAAGTAGAAAATGAAATATATAGTGACATCTAACAGTACAAATAGAATACAACATGTACAAGTAGAAATTGAAATATGTAGTGACAGCTAACAGTACAAATAGAACACAACATGAACAAGTAGAAATTGAAATATATAGTGACAGCTAACAGTACAAATAGAACACAACATGAACAAGTAGAAATTGAAATATATAGTGACAGCTAACACTACAAATAGAACACAACATGAACAAGTAGAAATTGAAATATATAGTGACAGCTAACAGTACAGATAGAACAAAACATGAACAAGTAGAAATTGAAATATATAGTGACATCTAACAGTACAGATAGAACACAACATGAACAAGTAGAAATTGAAATAAACAAGTAGAAATTGAAATATATAGTGACATCTAACAGTACAAATAGAACACAACATGCACAAGTAGAAATTGAAATATATAGTGACAGCTAACAGTACAAGTAGAACACAACATGAACAAGTAGAAATTGAAATATATAGTGACAGCTAACAGTACAGATAGAACACAACATGTACAAGTAGAAATTGAAATATATAGTGACATCTAACAGTACAAATAGAACACAAGTACAAATAGAAATTTAAACATATCCAGCTTTATCGGTCTTGGTCAGTAATCACGTGACCAATCCACTTGTCATCGTACTGACTGTAATTAGTATTGGAGTGAATGGGAATGTAACAATAAATATTGATTTTTGTTTTAAATTTTAATTTTGAAATTTAGTTGGACCTAGTTTTATAAACTTCAATCATTTCTGATTTCAATGGTATGATTTTTATCAGTTTAAATTATTCGGAAATTAGTTCCAATTTCAATTTAATGCTACACCCGCTTTTCTCGATTATATGCATTATGGCCTATAGAAAATCGTGAAAAACCCAAGACCCCCACCCCGTTCTACTCGAAATATTTAATTTGTAATTTATTTCTAAAAGTAGTTGGACCTAGTTCCAATATCTGCAATAATTGTTCTTTAAAAATATCGCATTTTTGTCAGTTTAGGTATTGAGGAAACTAGTTCCATTTTGAGTTTAAAATTGTCAAATTTCAGTGTAAATCGTGTAAATCGTTCTTATTCAAGATAGCAACCGCTCACTCGATGTAGCCCATCAGAAAATTATTGTGATTTTGATAATCTTTTCGGTCGATTTGTTTTTGTTTTTTATTATTATTCTTAAAATTTTACATGATTTTAAAACGTAGAAAATGCTATTACAAAAAATGTCTCTGGTTAAAAGCGGGATAAATTTATTGTCCCTGTTGAAAGCAAATATCCGCATACATTATTTCAGAGAAGTATGCAATCTTTTCTATGTCTGTATAGTTTCATTTGTCACCTGTAAGGCCTTGGATACCTTGTTAATTTGTCACCTGTTACGACTGAATTAATTGTTTATTCGAATGCAGTGTAAATGTTGTCTGACAGGTGTCGAATTATTGTCAATATACAACCATGTACTTCAATATACAAACGTGTACAGTAGTTAACAAGTTAACTGAGGAAGGTCACCAAAATCTGTTGCAGGAACAAGTGTTAATCATATGATTTCACAAAAACATATTTTGAACTTTGTCATTTTTAGTTTATAATTATCAATTAATTTAATTAGTACATGTATCTAAAAGGAAGCATTAATAGAAAATCAGGTTTACAATGAAATGATATAACTCGTAAAAGCTTATTTTTTATTATAAAAAAATTGACACCTAATTAAACAAATTCCAAATCTATTGATTAATTTAAAAAAAATATATGATGATTACCACTGCACGATTACAGGAATGTAATCAAACATACGAGAGTTATCGTTCCTAATTATGTCTCGCATAGTTGGATATGATATATAGTGACATCTAACAGTACAAATAGAATACAACATGTACAAGTAGAAATTGAAATATATAGTGACATCTAACAGTACAAATAGAATACAACATGTCTAAGTAGAAATTGAAATATATAGTGACATCTAACAGTACAAATAGAATACAACATGTACAAGTAGAAATTGAAATATATAGCGACATCTAACAGTACAAATAGAACACAACATGAACAAGAAGAAATTGAAATATATAGTGACATCTAACAGTACAAATAGAATACAACATGTACAAGTAGAAATTGAAATATATAGTGACATCTAACAGTACAAATAGAATACAACATGTACAAGTAGAAATTGAAATATATAGTGACATCTGACAGTACAAATAGAATACAACATGTACAAGTAGAACTTGATATATATTGTGACATCTAACAGTACAGATAGAATACAACATGTACAAGTAGAAATTGAAATATATAGTGACATCTAACAGTACAAATAGAACACAACATGTACAAGTAGAAATTGAAATATATAGTGACATTTAACAGTACAAATAGAACACAACATGTACAAGTAGAAATTGAAATATATAGTGACATCTAACAGTGCAAATAGAACACAACATGTACAAGTAGAAATTGAAATATATAGTGACATCTAACAGTACAAATAGAACACAACATGTACAAGTAGAAATTGAAATATATAGTGACATCTAAAAGTACAAATAGAGTACAACATGTACAAGTAGAAATTGAAATATATAGTGACATCTAACAGTACAAATAGAACACAGCATGTACAAGTAGAAATTGAAATATATAGTGACATCTAACAGTACAAATAGAATACAACATGTACAAGTAGAAATTGAAATATATAGTGACATCTAACAGTACAATAGAACACAACATGTCCAAGTAGAAATTGAAATATATAGTGACATCTAACAGTACAAATAGAATACATGTACAAGTAGAAATTGAAATATATAGTGACATCTAACAGTACAATAGAACACAACATGTCCAAGTAGAAATTGAAATATATAGTGACATCTAACAGTACAAATAGAACACAACATGTACAAGTAGAAATTGAAATATATAGTGACATCTAACAGTATAAATAGAATACAACATGTACAAGTAGAAATTGAAATATATAGTGACATCTAACAGTACAAATAGAACACAA
>MJUU01048279.1:247775-260658 GCA_002080025.1 Modiolus philippinarum | reverse complement strand
TCTATTTTCTTGAATACAAAACATGTTAACATAATGTTAACATATTCTGAATGACCAAAGTTTTATTTTCAAATAGACCAAATAAATGGATCTTTGAATATTTTCGATTTTGACTAAGTTTTTGCATTCATTTGCCCAATATTACTTTTTAGTAAACAAATATCATTTAAAGTAGGTATCAAATGAAAGCTTATTATATGGGCTTTACAACAATTACAAATAATGGCCATTCCTATGTAATATAAACATCATACATCAATAAACTTACCCCTACCCCAACAAAATTACTGTAATATTGTCAATTTTTTGTCTATGTAAGCATAAAATTAACCAGAACACGCAAAATGTGTGTTGCATATGACAATGTTTCATAAATTATACCATGATTTCCTATTTTAACAGCCATTTGTTGACTTAAACTTAGCATGTTGCCTAAAATTGATGAAAAATGGGAATTTCAGATTTGCCCAAATTTCACTGTTAAATCGTTATATATGCCAAATCTGGAGGATATATTTGCAGATATGCCAATTAATTGTTCTAAGCGATACATTAGTTGTCTGAAAACATTGTTAAGAAAAACAAGAAGTGTTTGAAGTGACTCAAAATACCGAAAATCTTACCCCTACCCCAACAAATTTTCCTTCAAATTCTCAATTTTTTGTCTATGTTCGCAACAAATTAACTCAAACACGCAAAATTTGTGTTGAATATGACAATGTTGCATGAATTACATCACGATTTGGTAATTTAACAGCCATTTGTTGATTGAAACTTAATATTGTACCCGAAATTGATGAAAAATTGGCTTTTTCAACATTTCAGATTTGGCCAAAATTCTCTGTTAACCCGTTATATATGCCAAATCTGGAGGATATATCTGCAGATATGCCAATTAATTGTTCTAAGCGATACATTAGTTGTCTGAAAACATTGCTAAGAAAAACAAGAAGTGTTTGATGTGACTCAAAATACCGAAAATCTTACCCCTACCCCAACAAATTTTCCTTCAAATTGTCAATTTTTTGTCTATGTTCGCAACAAATTAACTCAAACACACTAAATGTGCGTTGAATATAATATTGTTGCATAAATTACATCCTGATGTGGTAATTTAACAGCCATTTGTTGACTTAAACTTATCACTATGCCCGAAATTGATGAAAAATGGGATTTTTCAATATTTCAGATTTGGCCAAAGTTCACTGTTAACCTGTTATATATATGGCAAATTTGGATGATATATCTTCAGATATGCCAATTAATTGTTCTTAGCAATACATAAGGTGTCTTAAAACAGTGTTTAGAATATCAATGGGGTGTTTGATGTGACTCTGAATACAGAGAATCTTACCCCTACCCCAACAAATTTTTCCTAAAATTGTCAATTTTTTGTCTAAGTGCGCATAAAAATAACTACAACACGCAAAATGTGTGTTATATATGACAATGTTGCGTGAATTACATCAAAATTTGGTATTTTATCAGCCATTTGTTGACTTAAACTCAAAATTTGGCCCAAACTGATGAAAAATGGGAATTTTCAACACATCAGATTTGTCCGAAGTTCATTGTTAAATCGCAATATATGTCAAATCTGGAGATTTCATCTGCATCTATGCCATTTAATTGTTCTAAGAGAAACGTTAGTTATCTTAAAAGACTGATAAGAAAAACAAGGAGTGTTTAATGTGACTCTAAATACCGAAAAACCTACCCCTACCCCTACCCCAAAAAATTTTCGCTATGATAGTCATTTTTTTTTACTAAATTCGCATAAAAATAACCAAAAACACACAAAATCTGCATTGAATATAACAATGTTGCATAATTTCTATCATTTTATCATTTTTCATTTTAAGTCCCAATTGTCAGCTTAAACTCAATATTTTGTACAGAACTGATGAAAAATGGGAATTTTCAGCATTTCGGATTTTTCCAAAATTCACTTTTAGTTATATGTGGCAAATCTGGAGGAATTATATGCAGATATGCCATAAACATTGTTCTAACCGATATATAAGCTATATAAAAACAATGTTTAGAAGAATAAGCTATATAAAAACAATGTTTAGAAGAACAAGGAGTGTTCAATGGACTCTAAATACCGAAAATTGTACCCCTACCCCAGGAAAATGATGCTTAAAAATCCCAAGAATATGTATGTCTGTACATTTATATGAACAAAACATACTTATGTTTTACTTTCTTTTAACAAAATGCATTTTATATATCGCAATATGCAATTTTAACGCCAAAATATGGGTAAAAATGTATATTTTGGGCGCTTTCCGTGAAAAATGGGATTTTTTAACATTTCGGAATTTTACAAAATTCAAAGTTTAATTGTTGTATAACTGCCCATAAACCACACATATGTTCTTATTTGTGATATATGGGAGTCTCTATGTATTTTTGTATTTGAAATGATATGTTATTGGACCTTTATACAATCTTTAAGGTTTTCAAGCTGAATGAAATGACATAAATTGTGTTGAATATTTGTGGTAAAGGGTTATATGTTTGCAATTTATGAGACTGTAGTTATTCTAAAAATGCTTAAAAACATATTTTCTTATGGCTTAGATATAATGAAAGGATATCTAATCAACATTTTCGAGTTATATATCAATTTCATGAAGTATTTGCATCTCAAAGTCAAAACAGCAGAAATTCTGAAAAATGGAAAATTCCCATTTTGCATACAGTTTCGAGCAGAAGAATAAAAAGGGGACCTCTTAAAAAGTTTAAATCTACTTAAATGATCTTCTGCATGTCAGTTTTAGTGAAATACACACTAGAATTCCAATAAAACATTATTGTTTCATCATTTAGAGCCTAAATATTTCATATTTTTCCTTAATTTTTAGGGCAGGGGTGCTAATTTTGACATTTCTGAACCTATAAGATGTCTGAAACTAAAATGTTTGCATACGATTTGTTGCTAACATATCATAAATCATTATCACATCGGCAATAATTAAATATATATTCAGATTTTTACGACCATAAAGTGAGAAAGTAGAAATTGTGAAAAAAAAATCTAAAATTCCCATTTTTCAAGAATTTTATACCGAAAATCAAAATTTTGTGGACATTAATGGTTTTATTTTCCAACAATGTATCACAACAGATAAGTCAGGCGTAAAAACTAGATCAAGTGAAGAGGGTTGTTTATCTGAAAGGAATTGACAGCCTAAAATTGTCATTTTCGCTATTTTTTTGCAAGGGGAGGGTACATTTTTTGTATCCCCAGATCATTAAAATAGCGTAAAGTGTCCAAACTTGAGTTCATTGTAAAGGATATTAAATTAGCTTTAATTTGGTACCAAATTTCACTACATATTACTTATCATTAAAAAATTATGGAGCTTAAAAGATGAAACTTGGGTTAAAACGAAAATACAAGAATTTTTCGCAGTGTACTATAAAAGTGGCCCTATACTGTCTATGCGTGCAGGTTATGTTCGTGTTAACATGTTTTATTTTGAAGAGGGGATATAGGAGGACTGAAAAAAAACGGTCTAGATGGGAAGTGGGGGGGGGGGGTGCACGGGAAGTGATTTCAGCCCATGGCCTACATGCATTGGTTTTGAAATTTGAACTTATAGAAATAAATCTCATTCGCATTAATTGCAAAATATGAGACAAAGTACAAATAACACATATAACACATATAAATAAATGGCATCACAGAGGTTATATCTAATAAATTGGCAAATAGTTACGTATTTTTTAAGCAACTTGACAATATCCGAGATACTTCATTGATTTGATCTGTTCATGTTAAATTACTATCAATAATCAGGCCTTACAATTTTTTATTATAAATAATACTTACATGATTGAAGTTACATTTGGATTATCTCTCTTTATATGTTCACACTTCGCTGATTGTGCTTTAAATAAATAATTAAAAGCACTCAGGTGTAACATCAGCTGACCTCCCGTCATGCATACCTGCATTCCCCAGTCTTAATCTCAGCGAAAAAGTGTTCACACGTTTTTTGAAACTAGGAAGTTTTTTCCTTTGTGTTTCAGTGTTTAACTTTTCGTATTTTTTTTTAGATTTATTCGTGTTTAAAGCCATTATGGCAGAGGCAGCGTTAATTAACGCCACCGGAGATGAGTTATTCGCAATTACTCCTACTTCGAACCCCACGCCATTGTCAGAGAAATCTTCAGGCGGCGGAGGTAAGAAAAAGACTTCTTCAAAACCAACGGGGAAATCATCGACAAGTTCGAAGTCGAAGGAATCTGAAGCACGTTCTGATGCAGCAGGTACGTCTTCGCCTTTTTTTGCACATTCAGAGACAAATTTACGATCGGAAATTGACTCGGTCAAAGCTTCCGTCAGTTCTATGGCCTCGAAATTGGACAAAGTTGACCAAATTGAAACTTTGCTTCAACAGTTAGTGTCGAATCAAAATGTCACGCAAGGTGGACGATCTTTTGACTCTGATAGAGACGCCACTTCGGGTGGGCAGAGGTCTCGAAGTAGAGATGTTGCCACGTCAGGTGGGCAGAATTTTCGTGTAAACTCTAACTCTAGCCATGACAGACAGGTCGATGGCGATGATGAGGTGTCATTCCATCCAGATAGAAACGAGCTTAGAGGGCTAGGTTTAGACTCTGATGATGACGCTAACGACGATGGTTCCTCTGTTAGTAGACAGGAAAGAACCTCTAGATTCCACAGATATTCTTGGGTGCAAAATGTAGATAAAGACATTAATTCAAACCCGACAAATGACAATAATGAAAATAGTTCGAAAATTGTAAACACAAACATTTTAGGGGATATTTTTGGTGAAGATGCCAAAACTAAACCTGACAAATCAGAATGTGGAATTTCGCTTGATCAAAGCCAAATTGATATTTTGAATCAGTGTTGGCATTGTGATAATCCTTCTTTATTATCATCGTATAAGGATAAATATAGATCTAGTTTTCCAGTTCATAGAAATTCTAGTGAACATTTAGATTTACCAACACTTGATGATGTAGTAGCTTCAATGTTAACAAAACATCATGGTCCCAAAGCAAGCAAAATTAAGGGAAACAAACTTTTCTCGCAACCTTTAAAAACATTTGAAAACTTAGCCTTTAAAGGACAAGCTGCTGCCAGAATGGGCCTCATAATTACTGCATACATGCAACAGGCATTAGGCACTTTAATGGAAAAACTTAACGAAAATGAACCAAATGTGGATCTTGTTATTCAAATGATTAAGGATATTTTTGCCATGTCAGTCAAGTCGATGGATCAGATAGGTCGTACAGGTGCTTTTCACCACCTGATCAGAAGAAAAGCAACAGTAGTAGATACTGGTCTAGACTCTATTGCTGAACTAGCAGATAAAGTTTTTACTTTGAAACTTTCTAGTGATGGGATTTTGGGACATGATTTTTAAGACACCCTTCAAAAACGTTCAGAAACCAATAAACAAATTAAAGATTTGGTTCCTGAAATTTGTCAGAAGTTTATAAACGCTCCTGCTGGCACTAAAAGGAAATTTTCAGGATCGTCCAGTCAAGACTCTAGTATTCCGAAAATTTCAAGGGGTGATATAAGTAATTATAGGATACCCAAAATCGACAAAACTAAGGAATCTAAAGATTCTTTTAGCACAAGTCATTTCAAGAGGAACAACAAGAAAGACTCTGACAAGAAAGGCTCTTTTCGCAACCAAAGATCAAAATGACTACAACAAAGAGGTAAATATTTTATGTCAGAATCCGGAGATACCTGTGGGAGGTCGTCTTATTCATTTTTGGAAAAATTGGACCAAAATCACAAACGACCAATGGGTTCTAAGAATAGTAAAAGAAGGTTACAAATTAGAATTTCTAGACAAAATTCCTCAAACTGGTATAAGAAATACAAATGTACCTGCAAAAGATATGCAAATTCTACTTTCAGAAGTAGATCAACTTTTTGGAAAAAACGCTATAGAAAAAGTTCCGAATCATCAAAAACAAAAAGGTTTTTACAGCACATTTTTTCTTGTTCCGAAAAAGACGGGCGATTTGAGACCTGTCATAAACCTCAGACCTCTCAACAGGCATCTCCAAAAGAAACATTTCAAAATGGATTCTTTAAACAGTGTCATAAATCTAGTCCAGAAAGGAGATTGGGCTCTTTCCTTAGATCTGAAAGATGCGTATTTTCACATTCCAATTCAAGAAACTCACAAACAGTTTCTAAGATTTTGCATAAACAAGAAATGTTACCAATTCCGTGTCCTTTGCTTCGGTCCCACAAGCGCACTTCGTGTCTTCACCAAAGTTTGCACCGTGGTAGCGGCACATTTAAGAGCGCAAAATATACGTCTAGCAGCATATCTAGACGACTGGCTTGTAGTAAATCAAGACCGAGAAAGATTATACGCAGATCGAGAGAAAGCACTCAATCTCCTTACAAATCTAGGTTTTATTGTAAATTTGGGGAAATCAAACATAGAACCAACTCAAAAAATAACATACATAGGGGCAGTTTTTCATTTGTCCCAAGGTATTGTTCGACCAACCGAAGACAGGATACAAAAACTCATCTTAGGGGTAAAAGTCATCTTAAACAAACAAAATCTAGCAACAGCAAAAGATTTTCTACACTTGTTAGGTATTATGGCCTCATGCATAGAACTTATCCCAAACGCCAGGTTATTTATGAGACCAATACAACTTCATCTTCTTTATCATTGGAGACCAATCAGTCAGAATCTGTTAAAAAAGATTCCGTTTTCAGACCATCTAAAGGGACATCTGCTTTGGTGGCTAAACTAAACAAACTTAACCAAAGGGAGATCAATAACACAGTGGGAAACTTCGGTGACCGTAACAACAGATGCGTCAAAAACAGGTTACGGGGGACATATTTCCAACAATCAAACTGTTCAAGGGGTTTGGTGAAAAAAAGACAAAGATTTACACATAAACTCCCTAGAAATGGAGGCAGTATTTCTTACTCTCCAACATTTTCTTCCAATGTTAAGAAATCAAAATGTGTTAATTCGACCAGACAATTCCACGGTAGTAAGATATATCGAGAAGCAAGGAGGGACTCACTCCCCAGAACTATGCATGAGGGCATGGAAACTTTGGCATCTTGCAATAGAAAATGGCATTCAGCTGCAATCAGCTCACATAGCGGGCAAGAAAAATATTCTGGCCAACAATTTGTCAAGAATCAAAATTCAACCAACAGAATGGTCCTTAAACAAACAAATAGCTCAGTTATTGTTTCAGATTTGGGAAATGCCACTGATAGATCTGTTTGCGTCAGCGAAAAATCGACAGACACCCATTTATTGTGCTTGGAATCTAGATCCAAAAGCGTATGCGATAGATGCGCTATCAATACCTTGGAACAACAATTATGCTTATGCTTATCCACCAATTTGTCTAATTCCCAAAATTTTACAACATCTGAGCCAATCAATACAATGTCAAATCATACTGATTGCCCCTACTACACCAACCAAACACTCTAATATATCACCCAAATCCAGCAGTGTTCAAACTAACTGCATGGAAGTTATCGAAAGAAAATTCAAAGAGAAAGGATTTTCTAAAGAAACTAGAAAACTTCTCAGAGCATCTTGGAGAAAAGGAACACAAAAAGACTATTCTGTCAAATTTCGAAAAACCATAGCAGGGTACAGATCTATGTTATCTTCAGTAGTTCCAACGGTAGAAAATATTCCAGTTGGTCAACATCCTTTTATAACTCGTCTTATCAAGGGGGTTTTCCATTCCAGACCACCTAAAGTTACTTTATTACCCGAATGGGATTTACCTCTGGTTCTTAAGAAACTTAAACAATTCGCTTTTGAACCATTGAAACATGTACATTTGAAATATGTTTGTTGGAAAACAGCTTTTTTAATTGCAATAACCTCTTTCAGAAGATGTAGTGATATTCAGTCATTATGCATTGGTGAAGAATCTGTGACAGTGCAGAAGAAAGGATTGACTTTTATTAGAAAAGGATTGTCCAAACAGGATCGTGCAAACCATTTTGGAAGTAAAGTTTTTATTCCAGTATTTCCAAGTGACAAATTGCTTGATCCAAAAAGATGTTTATTTTATTACCTGAAACGAACTGAAGAATTCAGAAATTCAGGTGTAAATTTTGTAAATAATTTATTTTTATCATTCATATCTCCACATAATCCTGTGTCCGCGCAAACAATTTCATCTTGGATTGTGAATACGATCAAATGTGCTTATGGGTAAGAAAGCAAGGACACAAAATTTCGTGCTCATGCTACTAGAGCCTTGGGGCCTACCTGGGCCCTTTTTAACGGTGCATCTATAAAATCTATTGTAGAGACAGCTGACTGGGCAAAAGACTCCACTTTTACTCGTTTCTATCTTCGTCAGCTAGAACCTAAAGTTTTGAAATCTGTTTGATTTCTACAAACACTGTTTTTTATGAGAAAGTTAAAAAAAAAAAAAAAAAAACTACAAAAGACAAAACGTCAAAAAAAAAGATTTTTTATTGTACAATGTTGCGTTTGAATTACCAACATATAGATATATACATATGTACATTTGTACAGAAGTGTTTAAATATGTAAATGAACTAGGAAGTGAAGAATTGCAAAGAATAAACTTCCACCACCAGGAGATTCTCAAGCAGGAAGTTAGCTTTGCAAACTGTGAGGATCCAAATGTAACTTCAATCATGTAAGTATTATTTATAATAAAAAATTGTAAAATTTGTACCTCAAATTTTAATTTTTTGAGGGAATTATACTTACATGATTGAAAACCCTCCCACCTCCCCTTTCGAATCTGTCTTGGTGAACCCTTTTTCGCCGAGAGAGACTGGGGAATGCAGGTATGCAGGTATTTGAGGGTACAAATTTTACAATTTTCCGGATGCCACATGCTCAATCCTTTCATTCGATATAAAAGAATTTAACTAAAAATTATTGTGACATGTTTTTGTCTTGATGCAATAATCAGTCATTTCGCAGGATCACGCTTCATACCATTTTTTATCACGATTTTTCAATCAAATCAATATCTTTTTGTAGCTTATTACTAGTGTTTAAATCTTTTATATCATTACTTTAAAGTGTAGAATAATGTACATATGAATCCAAGGAGGAATCTTCTATGTCCAACGGTAAATCATAAACATATAATATAAATAACAAAGGTCCCAAAATTTACCCCTGTAGAAGAATCATCTGCATATAAATCCAAGGAAGAATCTTCTATGTCAGAATGCAAATCATTAACATATATTTTAAATAACGAAAGACCCAAAATTGACCTCTGTAGTAGAATCATCTGCATATAAATCCAAGGAAGAATCATCTATGTCCAAAGGTAAATCAGTATTCTATAATATAAATAACCAAGGGCCCAAAATTGACCCTTGTAGTAAAATCATCTGCATATAAATCCAAAGAGGAATCTTCTATGTCCAAAGGTAAGTCCTTAACATATAATATAAATAACAAAGCACCCAAAATCGATACCTGCAGTAGAATCAACTGCATGTAAATCCAAGGAAGAATGGCAAATAATTAAATTATAATATGAATAACAAAGGACCCAAATTAACCCCTGTCGTACACCAGTTTTAATGCACTGAGCATCAAATATAGAATTACCAATTCTAACTTTTTTTATCTCTCTGTCAGATATGATATGAATCATTCGAGGGTATTTTGTGACATATATTTCCAATTTTTCCAGTAAATATAAAATAAGCAAATCAAACACCCTTTGAAGTCTTAAAATATTGCCACTTTAATGTTATCCTTATCAATATTATTGAACAATTCATCAGTTAGTTCTGTAAATGCAGTAGCGCATGAATGCATCGGTCTAAACATAAACATATCGTTTTTTTTTATTTGAGTATTTGTACAGTTTCACTAATATGACATTCAATAATTTTTTTTAGAGAGAATGCAATACTACCACAGGACGGGTTATTAGGATTATGCTCATTTCCACTTTTAAAGACTGGACTAACTCTGGTATTTTTGACAGTGCATGGAAAAGGTGTCTCAATGGTATTATTCCGCCATTTGGTTCAATTTTTCTACATTTAGGTTTATACAATTAGAAAATTATCAAAGTAATTCTTCAATGTATAGAAATATTCAAAGTAAATAAAATCATATCTGAAAGAGAGATCACAAAAGTTGGAATTGGTAATTCTATATTTGAACTCAGTGCATTAAAACTGGTGTACGACAGGGGTCAATGTGGATAGTTTTTTATTCATATTATTATTTAATGATTTGCCTTTGAACGTAGAAAATTCTTCCTTGGATTTATATGCAGATGATTCTACTACAGGGGTTAATTTAGGGCCCTTTGTTATTTATGCCATATGTTAACGATATAATTTCGGACATAGAAGATTCCGCTTTGAATATATATACAGATGGTTCTACTACAAGGGTCAATTTTTTGGCCTTTGTTATTTATAGTATAGGTTAATGATTTACCTTTGGACATTGGATTTATATACAGATGATACTACTACAGGGGTCAATTTTGGGTCCTTTGTTAATTACACTATATGTTAATGATTTACCTTTAGACATAGAAGATTCCTCCTTGGATTTATATGCACATTATTCTACTTTACATGTAAAACGTAATGATACAAAAGATTTAAATACTAGTAGTAAGCTAAAAAAAGATATTGATTTGATTGAAAAATCGTGATAAAAATGGTATAAAGGGTAATCCTGCGAAATGTAAAGCAATGATTATTGGATCAAGCCAAAAAAACGTATCACCATAATTTTTAGTTAAATACTTTTATATCGAATAAAAGGATTGAGCATGTGGCATCCGGAAAATTGTTAGACCTGATTATTGATAGTAATTTAACATGAACAGATCAAATCAATGAAGTATCTCGGACAGTGTCAATTTGCTTAAAAATATGTTACTATTTGCCAATTTATTAGTTATAACCTCTCTTATGCCATTTATTTATATGTGCTATTTGAGCTTTGTTTCATATTTCGCAATTAATGCCACTGAGATTTATCTAATATATCTGAAAGTTCAAAGCCAATGCATGTACAAATTATATATTTTAATTATCATACATTACCTCATATTTATTATTGTTGTACAATTTGAGGAAGTAAATGAGACCGAACCGTCAATCCAAAACGAATAATCCAAGGACAAAGGCAACATCGGAAACAACAAAGAAACAGAAAAGAAAAATGAAGACACACACATACAAAGATGAACAACACGGCTTCAATAAAAAAACCATGGGTGAGATCAGGTGCACCGATAGAGTAAGCATCTCCTACTTCTTATAAGACACCCGTCGTGTTGAACTTGGGGAAATTGTAAAGCAAATGTATTGAAAAACTTATTAGACTCATATAAAATGAATCAGCAAGAGTAATATTAGACAAATTTTCTTTGTTGTTTGATTCTTTTAAATGCTTGTTTATTGAAAAAAGAATTTGCTATCAATAGGCTATTCTTGAATATAAGTCAATAAATGATATGATGCCTTCGTGAAAGAAGATTTTCACTAAAAAACACTACCTATTGTTTAGGTTCCAACATTAACAGCATGTTAATTTTACAAAAACCAAAAACAAATTCTTTGAAGAAACCCTTCTCTTTTTATGGTTCACAATATGAACAACTTACCATATGATCTGAAAGTATGCATATCAATTAAACAGTTTAAGGAAAAAATGCTATGCCTACTTTTTGAATGGTAATGCATTGCAGAAATACTAGAATAAGTATATGTATCAAGCTAATACAAATATAGTCGAATTGTTTGTTTGAAACCTGTTTGTAGATATCATATGAAATCTGTTAATGATTAATTTTATGCTTATTTAGGACCCAAGGTCTGTTAATTTCGGATAATTTTGCTATCATCTTGAAGTAAAGATTATTTGTTTATTCATTTATTTTCATATTTGTAGTATGAAACATCAGACCGGTTTCTTAATTTCTGTTTCCAATTACTGTTTTCGGTTTTTCAGATGTTTTATTGCTGGTGATCGATCATGAAAATATTTCTATATCAGTACTCGAGGCTAATTGAAACTTTGTCTCGTATCATTTCAAAGCGATACACAAAACTGTTCAAACCAGTATATGACTATGATATTTGCGGGTATTTTTATCACATTAAAGAAAGGTTTGTGGTTGATTGTGCCTGATTTAAAAACACGGACAGAATTTTGACGACTCTCCCCTGCTTTCTTATAAAATATGAAACGACTCTCCCCTGCGTTTCCGCAACGCCGATCCAAATATTGACCTGAAATTCTTTTATTATCAATATTCTTCAGTGTTTCATGGGGCCTTTCGTGTAGATTTTCTCTGGGTTAACTTGGGTATGTATGCATTGTAACGATAACATGTGTTTTCATTGAGAAAACATACCTCGAAGGATCAAGTTGCAGAAAAATGTATCAAATCGTAGAAATTGGTCAGAGTGTTTGAGAAATCTACATGCATTTGGTGAGTAAATTTGACGTGAATATATTCCAAACTTATCGTAATGTTCCGTGTTATAATATACACCTGAACATCGTAAATTAGCGAAAATTCTCATTTCTTACCAGTGTGTCTGCTCCGAAGCGAGGGAAAACGACTCTCCCCGGCGTTAAAGTCGACTCTCCCTGTCGTTTTGACGACTCTCCAGCGGTAACGGTTGTACGCGGTGATCTTGCAACTTGCCGGAAACCAGGAAGTTTATGTGCTTTTTTCTGTATACAATTCACAATAATGACACTGCTTGTCTGATTTTGGTTTTTGTATCAAAGCAGAAAATGGAATATAATTGAAAAAAAAAGATTGAGATTATGCAACAGTATATTTATCTTTCATTCTATAAATATGCAAGATCTTA
>MJUU01048279.1:189671-244944 GCA_002080025.1 Modiolus philippinarum | reverse complement strand
TCAGCTTCACATTGCTATGGATTTTATGAATCCTACAGTTGTATTCGAAGCTTATACATGCATGTCATTCTATAAAGTCATACTAGTCACGGTAACAGAAGTACATAATCATACAAAGTTTACCAAAGAAGATCATTAACAACCACACTGAGAGCTTGGAACCTATGATGTGTACTAAAAGAATCATTATAATGAATTATCCTTGGTCTAAAAATAATCCTGTTTGAGCATTGCTATATCAGGCTTATTTTGAGATTTATGTAAATTGATTGAAATTATTCTTTGAATATTTATCATAGTGGCTTTCGAATGAATGTGCATTTTTTTGGCTGTGATCATGCATGTTTCTAGATGGGGTTTTCCCGACTTTTGGAACTTTTTTTGGAAAGCTTTGAATGTATAGTGAAATCTGGATATTAATTATGCATAAAAGATATGTACCTTTCGGAAATTTATGTTTTCGTAAAGGACAAACATAAGATAAATTGTCTAGAACTATCTAAAGATGGGGAAATTAAGTTTAAATGTTTAAGAAACGAACTTGTTGTTTTTTACCTCATACGTGAGCATATTATTACAGCTATAAGAGACATCTAGCGGGCGAGTACTATTCTACAATACAAAGTGAAAATTGGGCTCCATTGATATAAAATTATCTCTTGGTTAGAACCATAAAAACATAGGTAATCAACGATTACAAAGTTCGCCTCGTTGTGGCACTTTGTCGCAGCAACCAAATTTTGCCTGGATGCCGACATACTATCAAAATTGCATGCATTAGCAAGGTCAAGGTTACCTGAACCAACAATGTACAGTTACTAAGCCATGAACTTGGATGTATACATCAATGTAAGTCATTCATGAGTAAAATGTAGGTTTAAATGACCTAATTTTGTCAAGATGCTGACCTACCATCACAGATGCATGCACATGCACATGCAAGATGATCCAACCATGTACACTACATGGGATCTGATTCCTGACATGAACTTGAATGTAAGTCACTCAAGCGGAAAATGGAGGTCAAACTGACCTCATTTTGCCTGGATGCTGACCTACCATCAGATATGCATGCACATGCAAGGTTAGATGATCCTACCATGTATAGTGACTGAGATATCAACTCGAGACATAAACTTGAATGTAAGTCACTTAAGTGGAAAATATATGTCAGAGTGACCTAATTTTGCCTGGATGATGACCTACCATCAGAGATACATGCACATGCAAGGTTAGATGATCCTACCATGTACAGTGACCGAGATATCAACTAGGACATAAACTTGAATGTAAGTCACTCAAGCGGAAAATATAGGTCAAAGTGACCTAATTTTGCCTGGATGCTGACCTACCATCAGAGATGCATGCACATGCAAGGTTACATGATCCTACCGTGTACAGTGACTGAGATATCAACTCGGACATAAACTTGAATGTAAGTCACTCAAGCGGAAAATATAAGTCAAAGGGACCTAATTTGACCTGGATGCTGACCTACCATCAGAGATGCATGCACAGGCAAGGTTAGATGATCCTACCATGTACAGTGACTGAGATATCAACTCGGACGGTAACTTGAATGTAAGTCACTCAAGCGGAAAATATAGGTCAAAGTGACCTAATTTTGCCTGGATGCTGACCTACCATCAGAGATGCATGCACATGCAAGGTTAGATGATCCTACCAAGTACAGTGACTGAGATATCAACTAGGACATAAACTTGAATGTAAGTCACTCAAGCGGAAAATATAGGTCAAAGTGACCTAATTTTGCCTGGATGCTGACCTACCATCAGAGATTCATGCACATGCAAGGTAAGATGATCCTACCATGTGCAGTGACTGAGATATCAACTCGAGACATAAACTTGAATGTAAGTCCCTCAAGCGGAAAACATAAGTCAAAGGGACCTAATTTGACCTGGATGCTGACCTATCATCAAAGATGCACGCACTTGTAAGGTTAGAAGATTCTACCATGTACAGTGACTGAGATCTGAACTCGGACGTAAACTTGAATGTTAGTCACTCAAGCGGAAAATATATGTCAAAGTGACCTAATTTGGCCTGGATGCTGACCTACCATCAGAGATGCGTACACATGCAAGGTTAGATGATCCTACCATGTACAGTGACTGAGATATCAACTCGGACGTAAACTTGAATGTAAGTCACTCAAGCGGAAAATTTAGGTCAAAGTGACCTAATTTTGCCTGGATGCTGACCTGCCATCAGAGATGCATGCACATGCAAGGTTAGATGATCCTACCATATACAGTGACTGAGATCTGAACTCGGATGTAAACTTGAATGTGACTGAGATCTGAACTCGGACGTAAACATGAATGTAAGTCCCTCAAGCGGAAAATATAGGTCAATAACTTAACTACGCTATGCAAGATGTTGGTATCTTGCATAGCGTAGTTATGTTCGTTAACATTTGACCACAACCTTTGATAAAAAATGATCAAGTGTCAAGCACTGATAGTTTGATAATATGATCCCATTCATGATCAAAATGGATAAAATGGGTCAATTTTGAAATTTTAAGGTTGTGCAAAGTCATTTTTCAATATATTGTAAGTCCTTTTCAGGTTTTATAAAACATTGGTCTGAACAAAAAAGACCATTGCTAAACTGAACATGTTCAAGAACCTGATCTAAATAAAAAGATTTACGACAAATGTTTTTATCGGCAATATGTACATTTTTCTCTTTGATCTTACTGACTGATATTGTCAGTATCTCTGTACTTATCTGATTCAAGAAAATATCAGGCAATGACGTCACGAATATGACATCATGACTCTTATGACATTGACGATAAAAACAATAATAGTAGTTTTGAAGGTCTCGACAGAAAATATCGCTAGTATCAAAGCTCGTCCTATCGGACTGGTCGCGATACGGTGATATTTCCTGTCTCGACCGTCAAAACTACCATTATTCTATATATGTTGGATGAATATAAGTTAAATTGGGTTAGCAGTCATGAAATACTTAGAGATTTAGAAGTTGTGATATCTTGTGCATATGAGATTTAGTAATGTAACCACTGTATTATATGTCTCGGTGAAGCTCGCCGTTTACAGCTACATATAGCTATAAACAATTGCTTTCATTAATTGTTCAAACGTTTGTTACAGAAGAGTATTAATACATATATACTATTAGTAATTTGTTTTGCGAGTATGGAATTCTCAGCTTGTATTGCATCGAGTGCGAAGCACGTTATGCAATACGAGCTGAGAATTCCATCCGAGCAAAACAAATTACTAATAGTATTTTTATCGCTAATTTTGTAATTTATATATACTAGATATATGTTTCTTTTTCTATTGAAATATTTTTTGTAGGTTAAACATGTAATTTTTAGTTAAATGTAACGCTTTTTTGATGGGATTATTTTTTTCACGAAACGTCACGCGACGTCATATTTATACGCTGTTGCTAACGTTCCATAGAGATTGACGATAATATGTTCATATCAGCGCAGTGCAGTGTTAATAGAATTATCGTCGCTCCGGAACAATTGAAAATCAAGCAAATTAGCGATAAAAATTCTTATTTACTATTGATATTAACTTTTAATCTTCCCAACTTCCATCTTAGAATTTGAATTCTGACATAATGCATATACATTGATTATTAAATTGAGAAGAAGTAACTCAGGTAAACAATTCCTATAGAATCAATACAAGAGCAGTGGAAGAAATAATTTGAAAAAAATCGTTTCAGTTTTTTATCGTATTAATTATAACATATCTGAAAATGGATACAAAATAAAATTCACATTTATAATTTTCATTAAAATAAAGACCTTTTGATTAAACGATCAATGTTTTCCCTCTTATATTTGCTTTATTAGATTTAAAAAAATTCAATGTGAAACAAACACATGGTTTACAAGAATTATAGTAATAATTGTTTACTAAAATTCCCGTTTCCCAGTTGTTAGATTCAGTTTCTTACCATTCAGAACTAAAGACATTTACTTGGAATGATCGTTTTCAAAATTCTGGAAACATAAATGAACCTGACGATATTCTCAGTTATTTAATGGCTATGAGAACAACGAGGAGGCAAATGGTTGATTTAAAGCTAACCATATACTTGCTCAGTGAATACATTTTATGATACTAAATCGAACATAGTTTACCTCAAAAAAATTAAAGTGCAAAAAGATATGGAAAATCTGGTTATATTGTGCTTCCTTTATACACTGTCAGTCATACTGAACTGACATGGACGTCCGACTGAAAAGTCCGCGAAGTCGTCACAGCACCACATTTCTCAGAAATGTATATTTAGATTTATACCTGTACTGATTATGAGTTATGAACAGAAAAATATACGGAAAGTAAAATATTTTAAACTATGAAGTCAATTATTCAATCGGTAGACAAGAATTGTGTAATAATTAGATTTTTTACTCCAAAAAATCAAGATCGTGATGCGTAAACGAAATACTGCGAATCAGAAATCACGCATACAAATTAGATAATCTGGTAAAGTGCAGACTTTAAACACACTGTCAGCATCTTTCAAAGTTATTTTAAATGCCAAACAGCAAGATCTATCTGAGAAAGTTATCACCAATATCTATCTGATAAAGTTCACACGTACTGCAAAGCACAAATATCTATCTGATATAAAAGATTAAACGTACTGCCAGACAGCAAAATCTGGAAATCGTATTGTCAAGCAGAAACATGTTATAAAGTTTATTGGTACTGCCAAGCTAAGTGAGATCCGATCCGTCTGACTCAGTTTAAAACGAATGATCCAAGAACAATGGAACCATCAGAACAAAGTAACAAAGATGTAACAAGAGTATGGCACAGAACAGAAAAATTAAGACACGCGTACACAAAGACGAACAACAAGGACCCAACAAAAACCAAGAGTGATATCAGGTGTACCGGCATAGTAAGCATCTTCTGCTTCTTATAAGACACCCACAGTGATGAACCCGTCAACTCCGGAAGTAAAGTCAAATCTAGCCGAGGAAAAACAAACCTCAGTTGGAGAGATAAAGATCTGTTGTCGTCCGGGCTAGCGGTCCACAAGATCGGGATGTCGGCAGCAAAACTTCTGTAGTAATGACCTGATGCTATGGGTAGCATATCCTTGTTTAAGTAGCCTATCTGTAAGCAATCGAGCCCTATCAAAGTAGTCATTGTATTGACCACAGGCCCTTGAGTAGCGAATGAGTCGGGAGGTGTAATTTATGAAAAAAATTTTACGTACTGTCAAGTAACAGTATCTGATAAAGATTATACGTTCTGCCAAGCAGTAATATCTGATAACGGATATATGTACTGCCGAGTAGCAAAATCTGGAAAAGGCTATAAGAAATGCATGCAGCAATATTTGAAAAAGATTACAAGAAATGCAAAGCAGGTATATCTNAGGCCGATATGGACCGGAAGTCGTTTAATTGCCCAGGCCAATATGGACCGGAAGTCGTTTATTTTGTCTGAGATGCACGAGGAGCATAAAATAACCTATTATTTTCCCGGGGTGTGAAAATATGGACAGTTTACTTCCGGTCATATTGATAATGCAAAAACGCTTTTATTTCTACTAAGTATGTAATAATATCTGATAACGGATATATGTACTGCCGAGTAGCAAAATCTGGAAAAGGCTACAAGAAATGCATGCAGCAATATTTGAAAAAGATTACAAGAAATGCAAAGCAGGTATATCTGATAATGTTTATACAAAATGCGAAGCAATAATATCTATCTAATAAACTTAATGCGTTCTGCTAAGTAGCAAAATCTGATAAAGTTTTTACGCGCTGCCAGGCAGCGATAACCATCTAATAAAGTTTTTACGCGCTGTCAGGCAGCGATAACCATCTAATAAAGTTTATACGTACTGCCAAACAGCAACATCTGGTACAATTTATAAACACTACAAAGGAGCAATCAACAATGAAATAATATGGGGTAAATGCACATGAGACGAAACCTCTTTAAATACACTGTAAACTGTAAAACAAAGCAATGGGTATCTGAAAAAATTTATATAAGACTATCTAATAAATATAATAAGTACGGCCAAGTATCAATATCTGATAAAGTATATACGCTCTGACAAGCAGTGATAAGCAATAAGCAATGTCTAATCATATTTATACGCACTGCCAATTAATACTATCTCAGCAGAAACAAGCTAAATTATCACACAAAGTATTGTTTTTACGTATTACTTAGTAATTACAAAATAATACACAGGATTTTTTGCCTCTAAAAACCTCTACTGTTAAGTGTTTCTCGATTCTCTTTCTTGTATGTATAATAAAGTATTACAATCAATATTTTTACAAAAACCTTGATTCTCATCAGTGTTAAGCCAAATTTTATATTGCAGGTTATTTATTAATTCCAGTTTCATCAATTATTTTGAACCATACACTTATTGATTTCACAAATATGATGTACAAATACTATGAAAGATAATTGATTTTTTTCCCTCCACTATTTAATAGCTATAAACTTTAATTGATTTGTTGATTTATTTCTTTTTTACAACTTTTATTTTGCCGGAGTAAATGTAGTTACAGTTTTAGAACATTTTTTTTTTGCTGAGGTGTCTGATTTCAAGGGTGGTTTGTATTATATACTTCCTATATATTTTACTAGCTACCAACCATTTCAGCATTCCGTAACCCCTCTTGAAAGTTTGCTTAAAAAATACCTCTATCTTTTTAATCCTTTTTGTCATCTGTATTTCTGAAGGCCTTTTTGAAAATCTATTTTTGGGTTCAAACTTTTGAATATACCCTGGAACGTTTCTGTCTCTATATACATTTTTAAAAATCAAGAGTTCAAGTCAGTTTAAACCTGCTTTTTTATGCAGATGTGTATGAAAAGTTAACTGTATTATTGTGATATCCATAGGTCCGTCCTGTTCATATTTATGTAACTATGTGTGTGTCTTCATTTTTTTTTTCTGTGTCGTACTCATGTTAGGTCTTTGTTTCTTTGTTTTCCGATGTTGTCTTTGTCCTCAGATTATTCGCAAGCTCGTGCAATATAAAATTCTACTCGGGACAATTTTCCCCAATATTCATGCAATAACCCTATATTATCTATTTCTGAGATCTTTGTCTTTGTGGTTAGTGTTGTTATATATTTGGTATTTAAAAGAACCAGGAGTTTTTATTTTACATTACAGGAAACACTATACAATTGACTACAAGGGGTGAGGATTGATTGATTGATTGAATATTGTTTAACGTCTACTCAGCAATATTTCAGCTATATCAAGACGAGAACAAGTTTGTTGATAAATAATCACTTTGGGGTATGGAAAGGGCCATGGGACGGGAAATTCTGACTGCCACTGGAAAAGTAGGGTGAAATCGTCAAGGGCGGGGAATTTAGCCTTGTAGCCGATCACTTACGGACCACCCCAAAAAGGGGTGAGGAAGATAAGCGTCTACTTTCAAACTACAACACAAGCTTTATACAACAACAACAGTTTGTAACTTTCAAAGTCAGAGGCGGCTATGGTTGTCAGTTGTCTTTATTAACTCATGAAAACTTTGAGGTCCCCAGATATCTTATTATAATTGGTGGATGGTGGAATAAACAATCCGTAATTTACCGATACTTTGATAATTACAAACTTGTCGATAAAGTTGTAGGACCTCAGCTAGATCAGACTTCTTACAAAGAGTTCTGGATCAGTTGGCATGGCAATGTTATTGAGGTTGGACTCGGTTCTACTATTGGGTCTAGTATATTAATGTCCCATAAAATGGACTGTCAGCTTTTGATAAAAGATATTTTTGTAAATGGCATTGATAATGGTATGGACTGGATTTTTGATATACCAGGTATTTATTTTGCACAACTGTGTAAGTACTTTTATTTCTGGACATCAATTTTTGTAGTTTTCATGAAGATCACTATTTCGCGGGTACCTAATTCATGGTTTCGAATTCTATGCATTTTACTTCTAAAGAAATAATGCATTTCGTTGGAAACTTAATTTCGTGGTTTTAGCGAACAATGAAATCCACGAACATTGGTACCACTAACAAAAGTACTTTCACAGTATTTGTGAAATATTTCAGCTATACATAGTGATGACTAAGTTTATCTAAAATAATCAGGAATCTTTCACATTAACAATAAATGGATATGGAGTAAATGCACATGCGACAAAGTCTCTACAAATACATAGTAAACATTGAACAACGTTTTTATTGTTGTTCTTCATCTTGAAGTCACCAATGGCTTTCAACAATTAGCATTTGCGCATACATGAAAGTAAGTTCAAGACGGTCCTTAACACTGGTCTGGGCGTAATTTATTTCTAGATGTTGTACAACGCTACATCCATTTTGATTTTCTCCATAGATGCAGGATCGTCAAAAAATATGAAATGAACATGCAAAATGTTCTTTCAATTGTTGTCACCCGTAACCAGAAGAGAATCACAACATATATGGTTCAAAACAACATGAATGGTTCAAAACATGGATGGTTCAAAACAATCATATTGTTTTGAACCATTCATGTCTTGTTATTTTTATTTTGCTGTTAGTTGTGTTATAACCATTTAATGAAAATGTGTTCATACAAATAAATATTTCGTATTTCGTATAAACAAACAAAGAGCTCTCATCGAGTCAGTTACAAAAACAATTGACATTATAAACCAATGAGACGTGGAAACTATATAAACAAGTGCTCAGAATACCATTTTGAAATTATAAAAACTATAATTATAAAATTTGAAATAGACCATGAAGTGATATAAAGTACATGCACACGAGACAAAGCCTGTACAAATACATGGAAAAACAAAGAAACGGAACAACGCTTTTATTGTTATCCTTCAAAGTACAATAGTGTATTCATATAAGAAATTTTCTCAAAAACAAGTTCACTATAACTGAAATATACACATAGTATACATCTCTCGCCAGGGGATTTTTTTATGGACTCCATACTGCAGAAGAGACAAATTTTGTTACATTTCCTTGTGTATTTTCCGTGGTTAATATTAAATTTGTATATATCAATATTTAAGTATTTCGCAATTTGTGTTCACACATTTATTCGATATTTTTGTAATATTATACTATGATGCATCATGAAGCCCCTAAATTAAATAAATTTATTTTCTAGAGAAGTGACTGGATTTCTCTTAACACAATAGATTTTTTCTCATTTTGACAGAAACTCGCACACACCCTATGATCGTCATGACCGTTTCCTTACTTCATTTGAATTCAAATGAAACTAATAATAGACCAGCATTTTTTTCATTACTTGTACGAAAAACATGATGACATGAAAACAGTATTTTAAAGCGTGAATTCTATACATACGCTTTCGTGAAGTCTAGACATAGCTTAAGAATAAATGTATTTCACATAATCAAAGCATTTACAAACTCATTCTTACTTCATGTTCTTAATATTTTTTTTGTTTACCTTGTGTTACATATATGCAATACTTAGGTCAACAATTAACTTTAATAATGCATGTGATTGTCAGAACTAATTCAAACAAAGTGTGGCTAAAGCTTTTAAAATGATTCCTCGTGCGAGAAATGTATGCTCTTAACAATTAACACTGGAGGGATAAGGAGTAAATGTACATGAGACAAAATCTCTACAAATACATGGTAAAACCAAGCAATGGAATAACGCTTTTATTGTTGTTCTTCATCTTGAAGTCGTCATAAGACCTTCAAAAATGAGCATAACTCATACCTCATAGCAAATTCAAGAGGACCCCCATTTCAGTTATTGTGTACTTAATTGTTCTTGAGAGAATTTCTCATACGGAAATGATATCAAACATTCAAATTTTGGCATATATATATTTTGTAATATCCAAATATTATTCTAACTACCTGTTTATAGTACCCACATTTCACTATTTAATATTGCCAAGTTTTCTTACAATTGACTTGGTGAGTGCCCCGTGTTTGTCTTTATGTTGCAACTGTCCACTAGCTTGAGACACTAGTGCTTTTGTCGAGCAATAGATGACAGCATTTGTAAGTACTTTGCCAGTTTAATTTGTTTTTTTTTCGATCCTGCGTCCATGTGATAAATATAGACATGGGTGTTAGCGCCGTTCGACATTTAGCAGACAATTCCTCTTAATTGGTGCTAGGGACCGTCTTGAACTTATTATGAGTTATGAGCAAAGCTCATTGTTGAAGGCCTCATTGTGATTTCAAGATGAAGAACAATAATAAAAGCGTTGTTTCTTTGCCTTTTTCTACCACGTTGTCTCATGTGCATTCACTCCATATCCTTTTATTGTTCATCGCAATTGGATGAATTTCATTTGATCTACATTGGTTAATAAATGTCCGTATTACCGAATTTGCAAGGACGAAAGAAATTATTAGGTTACTGTTGAGACGGCGCATGTGGGTTGCTATGCTTTAGCACTATTTATTTGGTTTTCATATGCGCCATGTAATGAATGCAAAACTGAACATTAATTATGACAATAAACAATATATTTACATTATTCAAATTGAAATTTCAACTTATTTTAATTTGTAGAAGGTTCTTCTTAACCTTATTTTACCCATTTGATGGTATTCTCAATTTGGGACTTTTTAAATAGAAACTCTGGTGCAGTGTAATTGAAGGCGAAAACGATAGCCTAAAATACCATTGAGAAGGGATGGCTGAACTCCTAGCTAGCCTATTCAAATTAATATATACCACATAAAGACAAACTATTTGTGAAACTGAAGTGTACTTATAATTTTTTCCAACATGACAATTTTTAGCAAAATTTTAATTGACGAAGAACAATTAACCTGAAGCGATACAAATAGAGCAAATAAAAATCACCCTTAGCTCAACAGTGATAATTAATTAGCGAGTCCCTCTGAATGCATTGATGTATTGAATTTTTTGGTATAGTAATAGAACTTTTTCCTGTGAGAACCCGACTCAAGAGTCCCGTATTAATACCGTTATGTGCATTGCAGAACGAAAGCTGTTTTCACTGAGATTGGCAACGAAATGAATAATAAAATACCTCTGTTACTGTTAATTTAATTTCTGCATATGTACATTTCTATAACTTATGTCTCTTCAGCGCAGATCAAATCAAAACCTTTGGAAATCCATAATCCGAAATATGTGAAAAAGCTGATAGAGAACAAATTACCAATTTAAAAAGTTTAGCAAAAATCAGCTAAGGACAGAGCTATGCGAGAGGGAGACACTCCTAAATTTTGTTTAATTTAGATAATGCAAGTTTCCAAATAAAATTGGTTTTCGGGCCAACACCGAGGTACTGGCTACTGGGTTGGTGAATACCCTCGGGGACTAACAGCCCATCAGCAGAGGCATCGGCCCAGTGGTAATAAATAACAAAATACCGAAGTTACTGTTAATTTACTTTCTGCATATGCGCATTTCGACAACTTAAGTCTCTTCAGTGCAGATCAAATCAGTACATTTTGGAAATCCATACACCGAAATATACTACTCAACAAAAGAAACGAAACACCGTTAATTTTGTAAATATTTTTGTATTTCGCAATTTAAAGTTTTTATTTTAGTGTATTAATGTATTCAAAGCCAAGATGCATTTGTTTATTCCATTTTTAGATAAATTCCGAAACGGTTACGATGAAAATCCGGGATGGAATTTTTTCGCCCTGTGATCGAGTTTGCCACTATCGGACGGATGATTTAAATTGTTTGATGTCAATAATCGGGACACTTCATTAGATTAACAATTTGCCATTTCAAAAAGTTGAAAACAATGTCTCATTTCGATGCCCCGTTCAATCCAAAATCAACGTGAACAATGAATTATCGCGACCAGACCTTCGATCTTGATTTTTGCACTCTCAATTAATCGTTATGCGAAAAAAAGAACAAATTAAGGACTTTTGATTAATCCGAGGCAAATGTGCCCATCAAATGATTAATCACGTGACAGCGGGGCCTGTGAGACGTCACAACGTCAACATCGCGTAACACGCTTTTACACTTATGAGAACGGAAGTTGAAAAAGGAAAGTAGGCCCGAGGGATTCATGATCGACATGACAACAGAATTTGGAAGTCAGCCGGTTCGAAAATGAGATGGTTTGGTAAAAACAGAATATAGACATTCTCACTATTTAGGTCTGCAAAAAGAAATTCCGGATAATGACCTTGACCGTGACCGGAGAGGGTTCAGAATTTTAAGAGACATTTTTGGGCATAAAGTTAATTCTTACTTGCAAAAAATACATTTCATCTACAAGTTGTGGTTCTCTGCTGGAAATTTAAATGTTAATATTGATAAAATCTGTGTATCGTTTCTTTTGTTGAGTAGTATATGTGTAAAAGCTGAAGCTTTTGCGAACGATTTTAGCAAACTACTAGTATGCATCCTTTGTGTGAATATTTCAGCACTGTCTCCTAAAAATATTATTTATCACTCCATAGACCACCTTTTAACCTTTTTTTATGAATGAATTGCGCCGGTTGACCTGGGGTCAATCGGCGCAAATTGCGTCACTTAACATTGTGATCACTTAACATTGTGACGTTGGAAAATCTATATTGTGACGTCAAAATATTCCGGGAAAATTCACGTAGTGGAAAGTCGTATATTGTCATCAGCTAAAACGTTATGGTATTGTTTTACATGGAAAATTCTTAATGGAACTGGTACAAATTTTCATACATTTTTTTTTATTTTATTAATTGCATAGTGTAGTTAAAATTAATTGTATGCAAAAATATAAAAAGAATATTTCTGTTTCTTCCAGATGCTACAACAATCGAAAAGATAGAATAACCTCATGAAAATGGAAAGACCTTCAGGAAATCTACTTGTCCCGAATTTCAATTGATTAAGAATCTTTTGTCGATAAACAAGAGGACTGTATTTTACTATGCAGTCAGAATATAAATTGTAATGCTTATAGTTATTTATCTAAATGGTGTAAGCTAGTAAGCAATCTTCCCCAGATTGGATATACAACATATTTTGTTTTGGTAAGGTTTTAACCTTTTTATTGTATTTTATATTTATCGATGAAATTGTACATTTGTAAAAAAAAAAATACTGAATATTTTTCCTGTACTTCTGTTCATGGGATATTACATAAACATTAATTCTCCATTTGAAAATAAGAGGTTCTTAAAAGCCTCTATCGCTCACCTGGACCATGGCTGACATGAAGATGAATGACATTTCCGATAGAGTCCAGTGTTAAACTAGGTTCTCTCGTGTAAGCCACCTTGGATTTGATGCAGACGCAAAAGCTTTGAAGAGGACCACCAGTGGACTTTGTGGTCAACTTTACTTCCAAATGGACTAGTGATTCCAGAGACCCAAAGTTTGGTTAGTGATTCTAGAGACCTAGCATTTGGTTTCAATCGATCCAGTGGTTTCAGAGGTCTTTGAATGAAAAGTTTACGACGGACGGACAGACGGACGCCGGACGAACAACGGACGCCAAGTGATAACAAAAGCTCACCCTGGCATAGGAGAAAAAATGGCAGTATATCCTAACCATGACAGATCTCAGAACACCATCAGCCTAGCGAGCATGGCAATGAAAATAACAGAACATCATCAACCATCTAGAACGTATTGAATATGGACAAAAATATCCGGAATCTGTATTAAAATATTATCCACCGACCAAAACACAGCAAAACAATATAGATTGTTATCTTGATCAGTGAGAGAACCAGTCTCGCGAATTTTTCCTCCAAGTCAATTCTTAATACAATCACTCAAACGTATTTATCAAGAACTTTCTGCTGCAATAAAATTTTACTGCAATTATCGGTATTTTTCTAAGTAGCATCTGTTCTCGATACATTGTCCTATGTTCCATTAAATACATCTTTCCTGAATACTCGCATCCTGTGCTCCACTATTGCAATCAAAGTATTACATATACTATCATGTTCAATCACAACACCATGTTGAATTACAAGATCAATGATTCCTGCACTCAATCATTGCCACAACCACATTGTCCTTTAAGTTTAATTATTTCATCAATTACACATGCTCGGGAAGATTTTAAAAGATTACCTAAATTTTGGAAATATGTCCAAATTAAGACTTATAAAACACATATTCTTTTCATTCCTTTGTTGAATCAGCTACTGGACAGATCTTTCAACACCATATATTTTTACTAGCTGTGTAATGGGTGTCACCTGTGACGAAGGTCACGCTCAATTTTCCTGAGCACCTGGTGACACTCCTTTTTTGGGGGGTGGGGGTCACTCTGTTAGTGCTTTATTTTTTGTGGCGTCTATACTATGTTCTGTTTGTTACGTCCTCGTCATTTACTTTCTCTGTCTGTATGTTATCCTTATATTGCCATGTTTTAACAGCAGACTAGGCTGCTTGAACTAGCCGGCAGTTTAGCGACGAGCACCCCTTGACACATCTATCAAAATTACGTTTTGTCCCCTTTTCCTTTTCAAGATTGTGGTCGTGGAGTTAGTAGCCTGCCTGTTTTGGGTTTTATTTGTATGTTTTTTTATACCATAGGGAAACGGGACAGAGAAAGGGGAGGTTTGAGTTCCCACAAAACGGTTTAACCCTACCGCTGGCTTTTGCTAGTGCCGCTACCATCTTTCGTTGTTTACGTTTGTCTTTTGCTTTTTATTGTGGTTTTTTTTCTTGTGCAATTCCTTGGTACATTGTGGCACGTGACTATGTTTTTCGGCCATTGTAGGTGCTTACTATTATCTTATTATTTTATGTATTCTGGATTTATGATTTTGACTCTTAGCTGCAGACTCTTAGCTTGGAACCGTAGCTCTTATGATCCTTGTGGCGATATTTTGTTAGTTGTGGACCATAGATCGAGCTACGGATTTCACCCAATTAAAAAATTGCAATTTTGAGACACGAAATGTGTCGCACGTTTCTGGGAGTTTTTTGACAACCGAACGCCAAGCATGGACAGTCTCATGTATGTATTTCGTTTCTTTTAATGTTCCATAAACATGTATGTTTAGCAATAAATATTCATCTTCTGCTCATTTTCATTACAAGCGTCATAATTAGGGTCATACCTTCTTCGACCATTTTGCTGACATCAATCTCATTAGGAACGAGAATTTTCGGGAGGCGGGACTAATGCCAAATCGTATCCGGAATGGATATCCTAAAGTAAAAAAAATATTTTTTGTTAATCTCTGGCTTGAATATCAATTTTTCTCATTTCTGCAAAGCCTTTTCAATGCAAATAATTAATTCCTCTTCATTTAAGAAATATTCCTTTTAAATTTTGAGATATCCGTTCCGGACATGATCTGGCATTTATTGCCGCCTCTCGAAATGTCACGTGACTGTGATATTAAAATGGCCACAAAAGTAGGCGGGATTACATTTATATTCGGCCAATTTCATTTATAAATAGAAAATTATGACCCAGTTTGCATAATTAAATGTTGTATGTATTAGCAAAATGTTGGAAGAAACGAAAGGAACACACTTTAATACGCCTACTTGGCGCCCGGTTGTCAAAAAACTCCGAGAAACGTGCGACACAATTCGTGTCGCAAAATCGCAAGTTTTTAATAAGGTGAAATTCTTAGCTCTGTGGTTCGCCAAATCAGAAAAAATAAAAGGACCATAGAGCTACGGTTCCGCAGCTAAATTTTGCTAATTAACAATGAAAGGATATGGAGTTAATGCACGTGAGACAAATGCTCTATCAATGAATTGTTAAGCCAAGCAATATAACAACGCTTCATTGTTGTTATTCATCTTAAAGGCACCGAGCTGCAAAACAGTAGCGCTATGATCCTTTTATAATTTTTTTTTCTGATCTTGCAACTATCAAAAAATCAGCACAAGCAACGGTTCCGCAGCTAGAAGGCACCATATGACCTTCAACAATTTGCTATTCTTATACTTCGTATTAAGTTCGAGACGGCCATAAGCACCGGTTTGATACTTGTCGAATAACGCCACCTTCTTATACCATAGATGCAAAATCATCAACAAAAATGCAAATAACTGGCAAAATGTTCTTACAATATTGCTAGCATATAACTAAATACCGAAGTCAATGTGTATTTACTTTCTGCATATGCGAATTTCGACAACTTATGTCTCTTCAGTGCAGATAAAATCTAAACGTTTGAAAGACCATAAACTTAAAGATATGTAAAAACTAATAGATAACAAACAACCAATATGATCTAAATGTAAAGCCAAAATCAGCTAAGGACAGAGCTTTGCAAGAGTGAGATACTCCTTAGTTTTCAACAAAATTTACAAAAATTTAGATATTGTAAGGTTCCAAATAGAATCGGCTTTCTTTAAATATATATGATGTTTCAGTGTATAGAATTATTAAATACATTAAAAAATATCCTCATGGGTCCATATCTATTGTATGCGAAACAAAATGAAAATTTCTAACCGTCACCATGAACACTTACATATCCACTCTCCGTTAGAAAACTGGTATTTATATTGGCGTATGTGCATGCGGCGGAATTGGCATATTGCACCATTCGCGATATTTTCTCCCAAGAGTTGGTCTCAGGATCATACGAATATAAGTCTTTTGACTCAACTGTTCTTGTTGGTTTATTTCTCCTGTAAAATTGGCGAACCCCACCACAAATAAATATTTTATTGCGAATATTCGTGACAGCACTTATTTTCCGTTCGTCTGGAAAGTCACTTCCATAGCGCCATCTGTTGGTATCTAAATTGTATATCTGGACTGCGACTGCGTATGAACTTCGTGTCATGCCTCCGACAAGATAAACTTCGTTATTGATAACAATGGCTGAATGTTCGTATCTTGGATTGATTAGTTTTGTATCAATCGTAAACCACGTTTCAGTTTTAATGTCATACCGCATAACAATATCCGATATTTCATCTAATAAATCTTTACCGCCAAAAATATATATTCCCCCATTAAAAGCCACAGATGCATGATAGTATCGTTTAAGAGGCATTGGGTCAAGAACTCTCCAATAACAAAGAGAAGAATCGTAAACCTCAAAAAAGTCTATAGGGTTGCCAGTTGGGTAAATTGTTTTCCCACCAGACACGAAAATTGAACTTTCAAATGCGCATGCAGAAAACGCACATCTTGCCGTTATTAAATGTTCACACTCCTCCCATAATGACTGTCTTTGGTTATATTTATAACAATTACTCATGGCTTCCCCGTGCTCCGAAAATCTATACTTGTCATGGAATATCCCACCAATTAAATACACATCGCTTTTATTTAATGTTACAAGTTGGAAGAAATCAATCCTATATTTCAGGTCAAAGGTCGGGTGGTGTTTCAATCCATAATAATTTTTCATTGAAACAGGATCATATGCTGTAAAAGCTCTTTCGTTTTCACCAAAAGAACCACCAGAAAATATTATCAAATCTCTACATAACATTCCCGAACGTTGTCGAGTTTGAAATTCATTCGTTTCCGACAGGTCATCTGGCTCATATGACTTCGACTCAAGAAATGTGTCAATAATACTTTTACAGAAAGCATTGTCTCTAACCCAATGATGATCGAGAATTTTTTCAGTGAGGAACTCGGATGATATAAGCGGTAAACGCAATTTGTGAAATAACCGCGGGAAAACCGATTTTCTTGTTTCAAGTTCATACTTCACCCATATTTCAATGACTTCGAAAATTATATTTTCAGTTTTAACATTTATATCATCACTCTCCAAAAAATCTTCCATTACAGCAGCATCCATTTTCATGAAGTCAATGGTATCGGATAGATCAGTAAAGTTTTGCAAGATGAATATTTTGCATGCTGACTCTAGTGGTTTGCAAACATGAAATCTTGCAAAATTAAACAACTCAATACAGTTTGAAATATCCAACTCTCCTTCCATATATTCTATACAACAATCAACAACATCTAATAATTCAAATAAATTTGACGCCATGAAAATGTCCTGTGCGTTTTCTGGACCTATATTGATAACTCCGGAGTAAATGAAATTAAGAATAGCCTCCAAGGCCATGGCAGATACGTCATAAAGACTTATTCTATCTTGTGTCATTTCTTGTACATTACTGGTAAACATGGCCCTGAAACAAAATACAAACAAATCGATTTATAATATTATTTTTTATTACTTTTGTCACAAATAATACGAATCTTCTGAATAAAAAAGGCGAGTTCCTGTGTTATTGGTTGCTTAAATAATACCTTTTTGTTTAAGTTGTTCGACTACAGGATGGACTTCATTTAAAACTATGAAAGCTAAGAGCAAGCAGAGTAAATCTTGATCCAAGTGGTTCACTGAATTCCGAGTCGAAAGTCATTTAGTGTCATCAGATTTCAACTAACCAGGATTTCCAGCGATTGGTGCTTCGATGAAATGCTAAAACTTTCGACCAATCAGATGACGGTATTTATAAAGTCTTTAACGGGTCATATACTACTGGTACTAGGATCGAAAATCGGTTTTCATTTGGCACAAGAGTTGCTAACCCGAGTTTCAACTGTAGCTGTCACAGGTTATATTCCTATGATATTTTGAAAGGTTTAAACGAAACAGTAGCAAAAACATTCCACTTATCATCCCTGATACGATTTCGAAACGTATATTTTTAATGGTTTTGTTCCTATCATCATAATAAACAACGCAAAACCTGCAGAATGTCATGCACAGCAACATTATGTTCAAATTCATAATTTTCAATTCATTACCCATCTCACCTACAGGTACGAATCCAACCCCAGAAAAGGGTGAGTTTAAATGGAGTTCCAGAAGGCATAAATTTTGCCCGATATTCAATTTGAAATTAGATGCAAATCCCCGCATCCCTTCCACCAATGCACCTTTTCTTTCTGTATTTTTTAAATTTTTAATACATTATGTTGAGTCGGAACGGTTTTGAAAGGTGGATGCTTTTTATGTAGGATGAGCCAATTTGAAATCATTTGGATCTTGTGCGAGTTAAATGGTGATTTTGCAAATATTGTGGTATTTGCTGACTTTTTATTTTGTCTCCTCATATATTTTCTTTCCGTGCTTTATTTCTCTTAGATTTATGCTAATTGAAATGTGCAACAGTTGGTATTTCACTTCTTAAAGATAATATCATTTTTATTAAACTTTTTTTGTACAGAGTTCTTTCATTTTCACATTTTAATTTCTCATGTTTACCTGAAATAAGGACTACTTGCAGCTAGAACGTTTTTATTGCACAAAAACTCCCGGTCATCCACTACAAGTGTAACATCAGTTAACTGTTTTTCTTGATAAAGTTTCCATATTCCTTCAAGAAGTCTTTGTTTTTGGTCTCGTTCTCGATCAGATCTGGATTTTGCCATTTTGACTGTTGCTTTTAGATCTATAAGAAAAGGAAATATACAACCAATATGGTGATGTTTAATTTGCCATTGAATTTCGAAATTCTCCCTACTGTCGGTATTCTTTTGCCACTCAATGTGTAGTCAACAGTTGAAGTCAAGTGTTTAGAATACCAATGTTCATTAAGAAATTATTAATTTATTTTAAATTCTTGTTTCAAAAATAAAAGCATATACTATGATGTATGTTTGACATTCATGCTAGAGATGGTAAAATCATTGCAAAGTCAGAAATGCGAGGTTCACAAGGGAATATTGGTTTGAGAGGTCCTCTTAAAGCCATGCAATATTGTAGCAAATTATTAAAGGAATTAATTTGTTTTGTTTTTTATTCTTTATTTTGGTTTTTTTTTGCTTTGTTTGTTTTGTTTTTGTTTTGTTTTTTTTTTGTATGTTTAGTTCACTTAACTGTAGAATGGTCGCTATTACATTGATACATCTTGAATGGTATTCTTCCGAGATTTCACTTTCTAAATGTCGATTTCCCCATGTATTCCAAACATTGGAAGGAACTAGGTAAAGGACAAGACACCGAATTTGCATTAAATTTGGAATGGCCGTTTACGCTACTTTCCATAAAGTTGCAATGTGATATTACCATAATAACCAAGCTGTGTCTTATCATTTAAAAAATCAAAAGAGCATTTATATTAGGATTGATTAGTATGTCTTATGTATACATTGTTCGCTTCCGTCTGCAACTATGTCATGTATGTGATAGCCAATGAGAATATAATGTTCAATCATGTCACTTGCATATTTTGAAATGGATAATCAATGTACAATAATCAATTAAAGTTAATTTATTTACGATGATATTTTATCTCTATACATTACATGTTCTTAGTCCCATTTAGAAATAACTATACTCCACATAATTACAACTGTCATTTCATTAAACTAATCGAAAAAACTTACTGCTATCTCGTGTGGTCATCTGCACTTATTTTCCTATCGGGATCCGTTTAAGATGTACTGTGGAACTGTTGTACGACAAATCTCCAGTGGTATGTGGAAGTACTTGCTGTACACATAATGTTGTTTCTTTTGACTAATCAATTATATGTGTTTCCCTTCTGTGACCCCATGATTTGAACATGTGCCATGATAATAACACGGCTGATAAACAACAGCACGAGTGCACATTATATATACTATTAATTAGAATTATCAGTCATAATATACTTATTTCTATATTTTCGCTTTTCTAATTATCTTGCGTAGTTGTTATGCTTTCTGCTTATTCTTGTTTGATTTTTTCAAGCTTTTTTGTTTTTTACATATTTTAGTACAATGAAAACCAACACAACTAATATTCGAAAAATTTATTTTTAGTGGGGTGCCCAATGTTCAAAAAGACGCTTAGTTTGCGATTTCGGGTTAACGGAATAACACACGACTAATTTTTGTTTTATAGGCTGGAATAGTTATTAAATTACTAGTATATATTTTTCATTGTCGTAGAAAGTTTCCGTGGTCATGATTTCTGTCATTTCTCATTTTAAGGGGTACCCCATAGCAGATTCTAATGCTAGGTTTACACTGCCGATCAGACCAACGATCAACACGACCATGCTGTTTTATCCCGATCAACGTCATAAAATTGATTGATCGAGCTAGCTAACGATGTCCACTCGACTTTTTCCCGATTTAATACGACTAACACTCGACTATTCTCGATCTCTACGACTTATGCTCGACCCTCATTCGACCAACCAGACTTAGTCAGATTGAGCCAGATCATAGCCCGATTTGTGTTTAATCAACTAGACCTGGTCGGGAGAAGATCGTGAAATTGTCGAGTTTGCTCGAGTTTTGTGTTTTAGTACGTTTGTATATATGGGGATAAACGTGAAAAAAAAACAGGAAATAGTTCAGCATGGTGCTAGAGCAGCACAATTTGCGGCCCTTGTGGATGATGCTTCAAGGGAAAGATAATAACTGTGATAGAAATAGAGTAGCAGAGAAGGCGGATCTGACACAGAAGGCGCGTATTTTGGGTTAGACAATAGCAAATGCTTCAAACTCATCATTATAGAGGAATACATGCTTTCATTAGCATGTGATCCTCCTCATTGTGCGTCAGAATGCGACTGTGCGATTTTCCTGTCATTACATGTGGAACTAATCCGATGTATAAAACAGAAGACATCATCACATGATATGGGTTGTTAACTTTCCGTGTATAGCTTTAAACCTGCATTCTGTATAAAAAAAATCCGGTTTTTAGAAAGCGGCTGCCCGTTTGGTACATCATTTGCCCGGTAAAAATGTAAAAGGATTTTCTTATCTTCTAGTACACGTTACAAATGTTCAAAATCGCATTTTTTGTGTGTAAGTTAGCTTGTATCGAATCTTGTGATTAGATTACCAACCTGTTTTGAAGAAACAATATTTTATTCTTGAATTCCTGCGTTTAGTGATTTACAATGGATATGGAGTAAATGCAAATGAGACAAAGTCTCTACAAATACATTGTAATAATAAGCAATGGAACAACGCTTTTATTGTTGTTCTTCATCTTGAAGTCACCATAAGGCCTTCAACAATGAGCTGTACTTATACCTCATAGCAAGTTTATGACGGTTTCTGGTTTCTGAATCTGTTTCTAGAATGTGTATATTGGGCACATCTTGGATTCAATTTCAAATTCTCTCAGCATAGCTAGTCGATTGAATTTAAGCCATCTACACGTCATTTTTAATGCTACTAGTAGCATGCAAAATCTGATATTCTTTTCTACAATCCTGGTATAGCCAGGTTGAGCTTTTGCCATTATTTTGTGTCTGTTGTCCATGAACTTTGCATTCAAATATATTCTACCCAGAAACCCCAGAGTCATGATGAACCTCGATTGGTTCAATGTGAAAAAAACGTCATGTCCGCTTCTAATCAAATATAACCACCACCTGGGAATTTGTATTTGAATTGGATCTTATGGGAAAACTTATTCAAACGATACCTCTGAAACCCCTTAGACCAAAATTGTTACCCTTTCCAAATGATGGTCTCTTTTCAGAAAAGTGTCTGCCATATCGTCTGCTTATACAAGATGACTGCCAAAGAGGGGGGACAAAGTTAAACATTGTACCAGAAGATTTTTCACTAGGCCAATTGCAGCCAAAATTTGTCAAAATAGTCCTTGGATGTTCCAATTTCAAAATAGTATCTATCTTGTCTGCATGTAATCCAACGGGGAATATAATTTAATATTTGACCTTACTTAGGCATTCCAAGATCTTCTACTCTGAAACTACTTTGCCAATTGGCCAAATTGAAAACTATAGTCCTTGGTTGGTCCCCACTTGAGATAGTAGCTTGCAGATTTTCATCATATCAAAGATGATCATCAACCAAACTTGATCACAATAGTCATTGCAGTCCATTGGATGGCTCCTCCAAAAACTGAAGTAAGGCCCTACTGAGATACTGAGGCTCTTGAGAGCCTCATGTTGTGATATTGTGAAAAGATGACATGCTGTCGTGTTAATCGAGTGAAGGTCTTGAGTGGTCGAGTAAAAGTCGGATACTGGTCGGGAAAAAAATCGGGTAATGGTCGGGAAGATCTTGTATAGAAAGAAAAATGAATCGTGTTAGTCAAGTAATGATCGAATGCTAATCGAGTTAATCTGGAAGCGACTCGGCATAGATCGAGAAGCGAATACGTTAAAGTCGGGTAGAAATCGGCATGATCGGCTAAAATTTTGAAACTCGATCAAGACCGATCCCTTTTCGACCTCTTCACGACTACTTCGATCAGACTCCGATTGATTCTCGACCTGTTCTCTACATATGATGCACACGACATCTTCACAATATTTTTTGATATTTAAACATATTCGGGAACACAGCTCGAGTTAAGCAGAGTTTGTAAGATCGTCCCGATTTGGTTAGTAGACCGAATACGAGCATTCAAGATCAGTGTCCCGATCAATGAATATTCATGAATATTCATAGATCGAGTTGCTTTGATCGGCTGTGTATCGGGAATCAATCGGGGTCTGATCGAGGTAGTCGTGAAGAGATCGAAAAGGGATTGGTCTTGATCGTGTTTCAAAATTTTAGCCGATCATGCCAATTTCTACTCGACTTTAACTCATTCGCTTCTCGATTTATACCGAGTCGCTTCCAGACCAACTCGACTAACACGATTCATTCTTTTTTTCTATACAAGATTTTCCCGACCATAACCCGATTATTTCCCGTCCTGTATCCGACTTTTACTCGACCATTCAAGACCTTTACTCGATTTAACACGACAGCATGTCATCTTTTCACAATATCACAATATGAGGCTTTCAAGAGCCTCATTGTCTCACTAGGGCATTTCTTCAGTTTTTAAAGGAGCCATCCAATGGACCCCAATGACTATTGTGATCAAGTTTGGTTGATGATCATCTTTGATCTGATGAGAATCTGCCAATTGGGACCAGTCAAGAACCATTATTTTCAATTTTAGCCAATTGGCAAAGTAATTTCAGAGTCGAAGATCTTGGAATGCCTAAGTAAGGTCGAATATTAAGTTATGTTCCCCGTTGGATTGCATGCAGACAAGATAGACACTAGTTTGAAACTGGAACATCCAAGGACTAGTTTGACCGAATTGTCTGCAATTGGTCAAACGAAAATCCTTCTGGTACAATGTTTAACTTTGTCCCCCTTTTGCGGTCAAGTTGTATTAGCTGACGATATGGAAGACACTATTTTGAAAAGGGACCATCATTTGGCAATTGTAACAAGTTTGGTCTAATTGGCTTAGGGATTTCAGAGGTAACGTTTGAATGGGTTTTCCTATAAGATCTAATTTAATACTATATTCCCAGTTTGCGGTTATATTTGATTGGAAGCGGACATGACTTTTTTTTCACACTGAACCAACCGAGGTCTATCATGACTGTGCGGTTTCTGGGTATTTTATATTTGAATGCAAAGTTCGTGAACAATGGCCACAAAATAATGGCAAAAGCTCAACCTGGCTATATCAGCATTGTAGAAAAGAATATCAGATTGTGCATGCTATTAGCAGAATAAAAGGATGACGTGTAGAGGGCTTAAATTCAATTTTCAATTTCTAAAAACCAGATTTTTTATACAGGTTTACAGCTATACAGCAGAAACTACTGTAAATGTAGTTACCACCCATATCATGTGATGATAGGTCTTCTGTTTTATATATCAAATTAGTCCTACATTTAATGACAGGAAAATCGCACAGTCGCATTCTGATGCATGATGAGGAGGATGACCTGCTAGTATGTGAAAGCGAATATTCTTTCCTCTATCATTTGAAGCATTTGCTATTATCTAATCAAAAATACGCGCCTTCTGTGTCAGATCCGCCGCCTTCTCTGCTACTCTATATCTATCACAGTTATCATCATTTCCTTCAAGCATCAGCCACATGGGCCACAAATTTTGCTGCTCTACCACCATGCTGAACTCTTCCTTGAATTTTCACGTTTTACCTCATATATACAAACGTACAGACAGTTTACAAAACTCGAGCACACTCGACAATTTCACGATCTTCTCCCGACCAGGTCTAATTCACCTGACAAAAATCGGGCTATGATCTGGCTCAATCTGACAAAGTCTGGTTGGTCGAATGAGGATCGAGCATAAGTCGTACGTGAATCGTAAAGAGATCGAGAATGGTCGAGTGTTAGTCATGTTAAATCGGGTAAAGGTCGAGTGGAGATCGTGAGCTAGCTCGATCAATGGATTTTATGACGTTGATCGGGATAAAACAGCATGGTCGAGTTGATCGAGTTGGTCTGATCGGCGGTGTAAACCTAGCATTAGTAGTAGTTTCTGATATCCTGATAAGTAGCTATTTTTATGAAATATAAAAAAGATATAAAAATATATGTTGTGCGATGGCCACAAATTAACTATAGAACAAAATAAAAATGGTATAGTTGGCCACGATTAAAAGGTAAAAAAAACACAAAAATATACAAATTAAAAAACACATAAAAATGAACAAAAATGTAAAGAAGGAAAGACTGCCCAACAATTCGGCCGTATGGCCTTCGACTAGGGGACTACGGGCTGAAATACGGAGAAGAAAATGAAATATTTTTATGAAAGTCCAGACCTAAAATTTTGTTTTACTAGCTATAATGTAACTTATTCTTAATTGATCTTTATAATTTGTCTGTGTTGAAATTGGAATAAAAAGGGTCATGAATTTAAGATATTGTTGTTGAATACGAAATTACTTGCCTGAATTTTCGAGATATTTTAATTTAAACGGAAACACGACTATCTTCTGTACATATGTGCCAAAAATCATGGTTGTCATGTCTCCCATTACAGAGAAATCAACTTATAAAGGCATCAAATTTGTTTAAAAATCTCAAAACTGTATATGAATCTGGAATTTTAATCGCTTGATAAATCTGGAAACGTACGAATGCACGACAACTATAATCTATATGAAGGTAGACCAAGTTTTGTCAAATTATTTGGACCTGTTGGAGATTTTCAAATTGGTCGAATTTCGAATTTTCATGTACATGTTTATGTTTTTACATTTAAATTCAGATTTCGCTATCCATGTAGATGATATAACAGGGTTTTGGTCAAGTTTTATTGGTTTTATTAGGTTTATGGTAGTGTGTGTTTTTCATGGAAATTTACTCAAGTAATACCAAAAACTAAAATGTGATTTATTTTGTCCAGGTTTTATTTAATTTTGAGGAGGTAAGGCTTAAAATTTAATTCAAGGTTCCCTTTAAACAATGGTTCAACAACTTGCAAATTAGAAAATACTATATTCATACATGTAATAATTGAAAGCGTCCTTTATATATTTCAGGTGCAAATATTTAAAAAAAACAAATGGTAACCGTGAAACTTGTTAAATGAAGATAAATGATAAATCATTATAAAAAATAAAACAATGAACTGTTTGGATAAAATTAATATTATCCTTTGATAATTACGTGAGGGGATGGTCGGTAAAATGAAGCCAACTTTTAGTTCCGTGAGATTTTTTTTTCTTTATTTATTATTTTTTTATCTCTACGACATTGTTATTTCGATGCGCCATCTTCTCTTTCCAAAAATGTATAATGCAGGTGTGTGTGATTCCGTTAACTCAAATTAGAAAAAAATCGTCGCTCGGGCATCCTACTATTTCCGTCATGACTGTTTTTAAAAATTTAAATATGTATGTTTGGAAATTGTATGGACATAGTCTAGACGTAGTCGGAATACAGTTGTCTGTGGGATGGCGTACTTCTATCTATTGCTATTTCTGATGGTTTATATATATATATTTTTTATTTCTATCTGTGATGTTCATGTTTTTCTCAATAGTTTTATGTTGATTTACCGTTTTGTATCCGAATCTATATCAACTATTTATTAATTACAAATTAATGAATTACTTGGAATCTCAGTGTTAATGGGACTGTCTCATAATGCACAGTTAGCTCCCCTTATCATTTACTGGTGAGTTCCGGTCGATAATGCTAGTGCATTTGTATGTAAAATTTGTCATTTTTAAAATTTCATATCTTTAAGACCACTTACAATTTCAAAATAATTCTTTTCGCATATTGAAATTCCGCGTTTCAACTTGAAATACGGGAAATGGCTTGTCGATATATGAAGCCGTTTTGTTAAGAACCAGTTTTGAAATACACAACTGAATGCGGTTTTTCCTTTAAAATCCGTGGTTGTTCAGAAATATAAAGAAGTACAAACTAAGTTTTGATTATTCGAACCTATTGTAACTTATTGCTGTAAATATATTATTTTCAAATAAGGGACATTTATATATATATATATATTTTTTTTTTATTAAGGTCTTTCACCACAGTGAAAGACCTTATTGTAATTCTTCGGATTATTTTTTTTTTTATTCTTTTTGTTCCGCCGCAAAAGCTGTGAAAAAACTACGCAACATATCATTTCGATACTTGGTGTGATAAATCGGCATCACTGTGGGATCTCAAAACTGAGTCAAGCATATTGACCTATTTTTAGTAACAGAGTTATCTGCCCCGGAACCAAAATTCTTGTTATCGCTTAAACTCGGAAACCGTAAAAGATAGCTGAATAAGAGTAATGAGTAAAATGTTCCTTGAGTCATGACGGAACTTCAATACGTTTGGACCGAAACTGTGCGGTATGGTTTTTTCGAGTTATTGCCCTTTGAAAAATTTTGAGTTTCCGTAAAATTTTTTTTCTCAGAAACCGTAAGTCGTAGAGACCTGAAACCTTCACCATTGTTCATAAGTCATATATGGCCATCTAAAAATGTCAAGGTCAAAGGTCACCGGTCAAGGTCAACGATGACCTTAACCCTTGTTATCACTTCAACTCGGAAACCGTAATAGATGGCTGAAAACATATAATGGGAAAAATGTTCATTATCATGAGAGGCAACTTCGTTACATTTGGTCCGAAGAGATTTGACGACTCTTTATATGAGTTATTGCCCTTTGAAAGATTTTGAGTTTCTGTTAATGCTAAATACTCCCAAACGATAAGTCGTAGAGACCTGAAACCTTCACCATTGTTCATAGGTGATATATGGTAATCTAAAAATGTGACGGTCAAAGGTCATCGGTCAAGGTCACCGATGACTATGAGCCTTGTTATCGCTTAAACTCATAAACTATAAGAGATAGGTGGTAAAATGTATTGGAGAAAATGTGTGTCTCATTGTCGTCTGCATATTTTTTACCGAAATAGACAACAAAATCAAAACTCAAACATGTAATCATGGTGAAAACTGGTGAAAGACCTTGCAATTGTTCTCTGAACAATTGACCTTTTAATTATTATTTTTTTTTTTATTATTATTATTATTTTTATTTTTTTTTATTTTTCATGTTTTTGTTGTTATTTATTTATTTTCTTTTCTGTTATGTGTAATACAAATGTACATACAAAACAATCTCATTAGCTAGCTCAATCTTTGTTCTGATTGTAATTTAATTAAAATTTGAGATGCCAAACAGGTCACCTGATTGCAAATTATCTGAGAGGGTTTACCTTACCCCACGCAGTTTGCAAAACATGTACCACCCTCCACACCTTTCAATATAAACTATTATACAGGTATATCAATATACTGGTGTTATTGATTTCGACTAGCCGCCATTTGACATGTAGCAATAACCTGCATTTAATAGAATAATCAGTTTCAATAATATCTCAAATGATAAAATGCATAGAATAAAAGCCGGTCGTTTTTTTAGTCTAGTATTCACTTTTCGTCCTTGCATAACACATTTCAATTTTGTCTAAAAACAAAATTACTGATTTTAGAAATGTGTATTCCAATTCTATAGAAATTTGCAAAACGACAAAAGATTTTTTAATCAAAATGTATATTTCAAATTCCGATGATATTCTGAGTTAAATACATGTTGTTTTAAAAAAAAAACAATTTTCGTTTTTTACCTTGTTTTGTCACACCTATATGATTTGTACATCAAAAGGAACACCGCTGATTTTGACATGTAAGCGATCCACAGGTGTGATAAATTCAGCGACATTTCCCACTTTTTTTCATTTCAGCGACAAAAAACATATAACTTCAGCGACATTTTATTTTATCGATTCAGCGACATTTACCTGTAAAAGCTGGAGTAGAATTTTAGCAGAATATATATTATTTACAGTCACAAGTTTGTTGGTCATAAAATTAACTTTTCATTTTGAAAATTTGAAATTGTTTGGACTGTTGCCTCAGTATCTTTCTATATTCATCTCTAATCGAGTGTACACATGACTGTATCGTAGAATTATCAGAGCTTGAGATATCTCCAAAGATGAGTGGTCAGGTAAGCACTTGAGAACCCCCCCCCCCCCATAAGGCCTCCTTTACCTACCTATCCTTCTCCATTTAAAGGTTATTCGTTTAAATCTAGTCGTCAGTTTTCATGTCTCGAATGATAACAGACACTACAAGTCAATCTATAGTTTGTTTCCATTAGAAAATTGTAAGCGTTAATCTAATTAATGGGCCAGGAATATTGTTAATTCTCAGTGCCTTTACTACTTATAGTGGCACTCATTTTCGCCTTTAACTACACAAGAATTCCTACAAAAACAATCCCGTAATCATTGACGTTGAACCCGGTTGACTAAAATTATCTACCCTTTAAATTAGGAACTCTTCAAAATCTAGCCAAAAACTTGTACCTCCAAAATGGACGCGTCAGTTTGGAAGGTCCTGGAAATGTTACTGTAACATTAAAAAATCGTTAAATACCGGGATTATAACAAAACAGATGAGATAGCAAGTAGTTTTTCTTTCAATCTCATTATTACAGAGGACGCTGAAACCAAAAATAACATTCCAAAATATGAGTTGAAGTCGTTGTTATGTCGACACGGAAGGCATTTATTAACAATGAGAAAAAAATTCTAAAAAAAAATTCAAATCTGATTGTGCGAGAAAAAGCACTCATTCGTTCGATCGGCCTTCCCGGTGTAAATTCAAGAGTCGATTTTCAAAAAAATCGAAGCATAGGCCAAAAATCGGCACAGTGTAGAAGCTGAATCCAGGGGAGACAATTGTTTTGTGTACATTTTAAAAGGGTGTGTTTGACTTGAAAAAACTAAATCGTGCTGATTTTTTTTTCACTTTTGAATTGCATTGACATTAAAATTTTATGATGTAATGGATATTTTACGAAAGGATATGGAGTAAATGAATATGAGACCATAACACATATGTTCACTCCAACTGCAATAATTTAATGAGTTGTATGGCCATTTCGGAAATTAATTCCTCATCAGCAGCACTAGAACCCAAACAAAGGTAATCCAAAATTTAAAAACATGTATAAAATGCATAAAACCAAACGAAATCCGAATAATCAGTTATATCAAATATAGCTAAGGACAAACTTACGATGGAGGGAGTTAATCCTTCGGTTTTAGAATTTACATAAATTTAGATAATAGTTATTAAACAAAGTGTACACTTGAGATATTATCACCATATCGAAGAAAATAAAGAGCATACATCTCTACCACGGGGAATTGTTTTACCAACTCCGCGCTGCAATAAAAGACAAACTCCTGTATTAAATATTTTACGAAAGGATATGGAGTAAATGAACATGAGACCATAACACATATGTTCACTCCAACTGCAATAATTTAATGAGCTAAGGTAGTCAGAACACTAAAATGTCACATTACTTTTATTCAATGGGATATATTACGAGCCTGTATCTACGTGCTTCGTAGGCCAGATTATTTTTTTTCCCGCTATATACTATGCTACCAAATTTTTTGAGCCAGGCTTTTTTCTAATGGACAAAGTCACAGCCAGATTTTTTTTTTCAACCCAGGTGCTGGTCAGAAATTTTTTGGGGGGCAAAAATCGGTGCCAGAATATTTTTTCTAAAAAATACCNCCCCCCCCCCCCCCCTGAAAATCAAATGGTCCGTGCCTCGTGCCTAAGACTATTTTGAGTAAAATAGGAGCCTTATTGCTTTTTCAAGATCTAAACATCACATCTCGTTTTTATCGTAAAAACTGCTAAAGCCATAACCGTAAACTGCTTTGAACAACACCGGTTAGCATTTTACTTGTTACGCAGATTTAAAAAAATCGTAAATTCACTTCATATACCTCTTCATAACTTAAACCAAACCCGTTGACAAGTCACAAATGTCGACAACCAGGCAAGAACTACTGACAACCTATAATGGAGCTTTGTAGCTTCCTTTCTGAATTCGATTTGATAAAGTCGATACTCATACTCAGGCATGAAGCACACTTAAAGAAAAAAAACACACTTTTCTTGAGTGTACGAACCATACCAAAATTAGTCGACAACTCTTTAACAATTTAAGGTGGATTAAAAGATCAATTACAGTAGACTTTTCACACAAGGCAATTCATATACTTGAACTGTGAAAAAAAATTAACTTACTAAAATTTATATATATATATATATATAGAATATTTATTTATAAAGAAATCCTAACAGGACTCGTGACCTTCAAGTTTAATTCTTTTTTTTTCTCATCGTTGGACTGAGAACCATGAAACCTCTAATCGCACCATCTTCACATACATACTTGTGCATCTTTGTCGAGTTTCCCCTTCATACAATCTTAATATTCAGTATAATATTAATACTTTAGTATAATACTATTGGAATCATTGTCTATTTGGCGATTGACATGGTTGAGGGACATGGGTTCCTGTGAGCCTCTTGTTTTTTCTCTCAATTACATGGGATTGTATTAATTACAAATTCATCAATAGCTCATGTGGTGAGGACTAACTATTTTATTTACGGAAAAATACAAAGATATATTGAGAACAGGAAACGGAAACTTATTTAATACCAATATGTCAGGGCAGATTCAGGATGTAAAGTTAGAGGAGATGCAATTCAAACAAAATGACCAATATAATTTTAGACAAATTTTGGCCAAAAACTCCGATTTTACCCTACTTTTTTAATTTTAGGGGAGGTGTACGCCTCTCATGCCACCCCTTAATGGGGAAGCGTATACATTTACATCTTGTCGCAAGGGGGTTGGGATTTGGTATCGTGGTATACATTTAATTTTGAATTACATGTTTAAGTTAACATTTAGAAAAAATACGGTAGAATAAATACGAAAAAGATCTTTTAACTTGAAGAAGGGTTAATTTAATTCGTGCCTAAATTTGGTTTATTGTTGGTTTTACATATTTATTTGCAAAGAAGCAAACAAATACAATACTTCAATATAACAACAAATAGGATTCAGAAATAAGAATAATGATGCTTATCTGTCTCCATATGGATGAGATACAACAGAAGCTGAAAAAAAACTCCTTTTATGGTTGATTTCTGTGTAGAATAAATATATTTCAATATTTCGTTTCAAGTTCACAATTAATGTTGTAAATGATATTCAGTGCCTTTAATTAAAACGTTTTTCTTAGTAACAATAACATGGAATTTGTAATTGATTAAATTGCATGCTTGGCTAAGTAAGACTTCGGTGAACTCGATTAAAAATTTGTTTATATTCCCGCCAAAATATGTCCAACTTTGAAATTAAATTTAAAATCGTGGCATTTATGTGCGAACTTTTCAATAGATACAAAGCAAAGCGCATTCTTTCTACTATACTCATGATTTTTATCATTGAAAAATAAAAATATGCCAAAAAACGGTACAGTTTAGAAAGTAAGCACTGTTTTGACCGATTTTTGATAATTTGGAATAACGATAGCTTTTTATCTCCAGTTTTCTGCGGGAATCATATGAAAAACACCATATAAATATCAATATGTGACAAAAACAACCAAAACATATCTCTAAATAACTTTTAGAAGCGTAGCGAAAACTTAAAAAATTACTTTATCACTTTTTTACCTCGTTATAGGGAGAGTTCCAATTCTTTTGTTCGATTTCAACCGGTTTTCTGACTGTAATACCTTCGAAAACTAAATCTAACCTGTACTCTATCCACTTGACCTTTTTTTTTGAAATTTTCATTAATATATATTTAATTTATTTCTTTATATGAGATTATATTTCATTTTACATATTCATATAATTTATTTAAAATTTGGTGTCGCTGAATTCATATATTACTCGTAGAAAAGACGTCGCTGAAATGATATACAGAATTACTCAAAATATGTCGCTGAAGTGATAGTCGCTGAAATGATAGTGTCGCTGAATTTATACGCACCCGTTTGGATATTGTGTCCAGATTACAGGTAAACAGTTAGTTTTCTATTCCATATTTAACGTTTTTATCGGATTTTTGCATTTTTGACTTTTTTGAAAGTGCGAAGTCATATCGGATCTTTAAAATTTCCATTAGCACTTTCCGACATGATTTCATGTCGGAAATAAAATCCGTTTCTTGTCGGACTGTTTGTCGTGTTTTCAAATATATTTAAGTTTTCATGAACCTAAACATGTAAATCATTAAAAAACATACCTCTTTTGCGATTCAGACGATTATTCCCAACACTACTAAATAAAATAATTTCCCAAGCGGTGCAATTGGCAATATCTAGAGCATTCGCCATATTTCAATAATTTTCGAATTTGAACAATCGTGTTTTATAAAACGAAGTTCATCATAAAAATGCATGCAAGAAGTGGATTTCGCATGAGAAGTTCCAATTTTACATTTGACAATCTGACTTTTCATGAATTTTAATTCATTGTCTCTTTATTTTTTATCTCGGTGTACAATTTCCCTTATGCGGTATAAAAATAAACAAAGATGTGAAAACATTTCGAGACGACCCACCAGGTGAAACGAGTCGGGTATTGATTAAAATTATAATGACAAAAGAATTGATCACAACAAAGGGTACTCTTCTCATGGTAGCGTGTCAAAAAGATGATGTTTAGATGTCTATTTTTTGGATATTTGGATTAATTGAGTAAAAATTCTAAAAGACTTGCAGGTATCAGAAATCTAGCAACGAAAAAAATTAACCCCAAAGCTTGTCATTTTAGTAGTTATGGTGAAAAGCAAGATCTTCTACTGGAGAATGAGACAGAAGTAGGCTGTAATCTATATCGTTTTGTCTATGATTTTGTAAGTTCATTCTTACCAACTTTCGATTTGATATTCAAGAATGCAAGTGTGATTTTCTGCTGTTTTTGAAGATTTGGTACTACAGTAAACTGTAAACACATAAATTCATTTTTGGGAGTATAATTGTAAACCAGAGGACAAACTTTACTACCATGTTTCGTGAAAAACCATTTGCTACGGGGTTTTGGACACATACGATAGGACCTCGCGCTGCATGTTAAAAATCAGTATATATGAAAAAGAAACAGCGTGAGGTTCTATATTGTAGGACTAGTAGTATGCAATGAAATTGTTTTTCCTCGAAAAATCAACGGCATATGAAGATCAATTTATGACACTTATTTGTGTCGATAGATGGTAACTTTACAAAATTATTTAGAAATAACTACAAAACATACGATTTTGCGATTTTCGGATGTTGTAGCTTAAATGTCGATAGATGGTAACTTTACAAAATTATTTAGAAATAACTACAAAACATACGATTTTGCGATTTTCGGATGTTGTAGCTTAAATGTCATTTGTTGTAACTGCTTTAAAATTGTGTATAGCATTGTTCAGGGTTATTCACAATTTCATTTTAAACTTTGCCAATTTAACATTAGTTTAAACGGGGCTTATCGACCGGAACTCACCAGTTCACTAACGAACCTGGCGGCGGACACGATAACNATAGTTTTAACATTGGACCCTACGGAATATACATTCAAAGATCTTCTTCTCAGAAACTACTAGTCCAATTAGAACCAATCTAAGCCACAATGGTCCTTAGATGGTCCCACCCAAAAAATGTATCTGGTAGGTCCATACCTCATCCAAGATGGCCCACATCTGGAACATAGTTTTTACATTGGCCCTATTGATTTTAAGGGGAACCTCTGCCCAAATTTTTGAATTTTTAATTTGAAAAGTGGTCTGCATGTTTTAATTTCAGCACTATGTATTACTCTAATTATAAGAAGAACCCCTGCCCAAATTTTTTTTGAATGGTGTTCTGTTATGGGTTGTAATGGATGGTGGATCTTCCGGTTGCCATGGAAACCAAACAAGAATACTGTAATTTTAGAAAAAAAAATATTCTGCTAAATGTTATTTTTCGTTTTTCCTATTGGAAATGCCTTTTATCTATGGTAGCCATGGTCCAGGTGAGCGATAAAGGCTCTTGAGAGCCTCTTGTTTTATTTCTATCTGTGATGTTTATGTTTTTTCTCAATAGTTTTATGTTGATTTACCCTTTTGTATCCGAATCTATATTAACTATTTATTAATTACAAATTAATGAATTACTTGGAATCTCAGTGTTAATTGCTTTCACCGTCGGATAAAGAGTGTGCTACGCAATTGGGTGTTAAGCGTCAGAAAAATATGCAAGTTAAACCCCCAAAAAACTAAAGCATCCCAATTGAAAGTAGTTATTTTTTGGTAATGGCAGAATGCCAAACATTAATTTTGAATTTAAGTATAATGGAATAATTTTAGAAATTGTCAAAGATATGCAATATCTTGGCATTTGTTTTTCTAGAACTGGTAGCTTTGTTCTTGCAAAAAACAACTTGTAAATAAAGCATACAAACCAATGTATGAAGTCCTAAAAGAAAAAAGATTACATAAATTTCAATTAGTCGTAAGAATGATCTGTTTGATAAAATTGTTAAACCGATTTTGTTGTATGGATGTGAGATCTGGGGTATTAGTAATATTGTTATTATTGAAAGAGTACATTTGAAATTCTGTAAACTTTTGTTAAATCTAAAAGAAAACAACTCCGAATTTTATGGTTTATGGAGAGTTAGGTGCTTATCCTTTGTCAGTCTGTATAAAACAACGTATGTTAAATTTTTGGGCCAATATTGTTGACAGTAAAGATTGTATACGAGCACATATTTTTTATAATTATTAATTATTTGTATACTAAGAATATAATTGGTAGTTATAATAATGAATGGATATTGTATATTAAGAATATTTTAAATAATTGTGGATTTTCTAATATATGGGAACATCAGGGTAATTTTGATGTAAAATGGTTCAAACAGAGTATTAAACAAAGATTATGCGATCAATTCCAACGTGGAGGTCAGGTATAAAAATCATCTAAGGGCATTTGTTACAAATTAATTAAAGAAAATTTAGAATCTGAAAAATATCTTGATTTATTATCAGATAAGGATAGGATTATATTATGTAGATTAAGAACTGGTAATCATAGATTACCAGTAGAAACAGGTAGATGGCAAGGAACGGTAAGAGCCGAGAGATTTCGTATTAGTTGTAACTGTAACGAATTGGGGGATGAATTCCATTTTATATTAAATTGTAGAAGTTTTCTAGATCAACGAAAATTTTTTTTTAAATATTACTTGAGCAGAGTTAATACTTTGAAGATAAAGTCACTTTTTCAGTCAAAAAATTTCAAAAAACTTTGCAAATTTATATAAACGCAGAGGTGCGTTCTCCTGGTTAATTTAAACCTATTACAGTGCTTTTGTATAACAGCTATACTTCTTTATTTATTATTTATACTTGTCATGTGCAATGTTTATTTGTATGTTATTATGTGTATTGTCTTTCTTTGTATCATGTGAAATAAAGAATCTGAATCTGAAAGTGTTGTTTAATATTTTCTATTTGCTAATTAAACAGAAAATCTTTAAATGATATGCAAGACATTCGAGAACAAGGAATCCAGTGAAAAATTTGCATCAATATCTGAATAAAAATTTAAAGAATATACTTTTTGAGAGTCGCCCCTTTGGGGCTCCTTTTATCTCATAATCCGTGCATCCTATGTGAAACTACAGATTGGAAATTTCCAAAGGAGCACATTGAAATACACCCCATCAAAATCTGATAAATAATAAAGATTCTACAGTCATATATGTGAAAACACCAAATTTCACCCCCTTTTTACCCTTTTTGACCCTTTTTTCTAAAAGGGACGGGCCAGGAACCTAATTAAATTAAACCTAATTAACCTGAAATTAAAACCTCAGCTTACGCGTGTGCAATGAAGCATACTAAAATTTGAATATGATCCGTCCACTAGATCAAAAGTTATGCTGTCCACAGACGACGACGCCGACGGCAACCCCATACCAGTATATGACCACAAAATTTGCAGTCGTAAAAAAAGACTTTACTGTGCCACATACCACACGATGGTCTGACCATCTCTTGTAACCATTTCATATTCTTGATTTTAAAAATTCAACAAAATTATGTTAAATAGAATAGGTGTAACGTTGTCAAAAAATTAATGTTCCAACACAAAAACATACACTGATAAAATTCTTAGTGTTCAGTTGTTAGTAGACTTTCATAAAAACAAAATACCAAAGTTACTGTGAATTTTTTTCCTGCATATGTGCTTATGTCTCTTCAGTGCAGATCAAATTAAAACATTTGGACATCAATAAACCGAAATATGTGTAATAGCTGACAGAGATCAAATTAACAATAGGACATTAACTGAGGGAAGCCAAATTCTGCTAAGAACAGAGCTATGCAGGAGACTTATGTTTAAACGAATTTTCTTAATTTAGATATTGTAAGTTTTCAAAAGTGTGAATATTTTAATGCTTGAATGTTACGAGAGTCACATACATATACATGTATATGTATTATGGCAATAAAATATTGAATTGAATAGATAAATTTCAGTACCCAGAACTTCGGTACTGGTCAGAAAACCGATTTTATTTCGTAACTTACAATTTCAAAATTTTAGAAAATTTTGCGTTAAATTATGGACAATGCGCTGTCTATAACGATTTTGACTTTTCCTCAAGGTTCTATTGGTTACTTGTTCTCTTTCAACTTTTACACATTCTTCTTAATATTTCGCTTTGCTCTGCACTGAAGAGAGGTAAAGTGTCGAAATGGCCATCTGCAGAAATCTTTAAATCTACAAAAAAATACAGTAACTTTGGTTTTATGTTATTTATTACAACAGGACCGATGTCACCACTTATCTCGAGGATATTCACCAACCAAAGAGCCAGTACTTTGTGATAGCCCGAAAACTGATTTTATTTGGATACTTGCAAAATATTTTAAATTTAGTTTAAATTAAGACAAGTATCAAAGCGCATCCAACAAAATGGCATGACTAATACAGTTAGCGTGTGACAAAATTTCAGATTTTCCTCATTTACCATTGCTCGAAAAAAGGAAGAAAATCACTCTTTTATACAAGAGAGTGTTGAATGAGCCATCAACTAAAAGTAGAACAACCGCGTTGTATCATTTTGATCATCGGCCGATTGATACGATCATCGATATTTGTTTACCTGCAGAAAAGTGGAACAGTGTTGTCAAGATTTTTAATATTTTACACCTTTTTAAGAAGAACCATGAATAGATTTGGATGTAAAAACAATGATTACAAATCACTTGATTAAAACAATAAATTTCTTTCTGATGACATACACAATTTTGTGGACTTTGAACCAAATTATTACTGAAAATCACGCCAAAATCTCAGATTATGAACTTTATTATTACTGGAAATCACGCCAAAATCTCAGATTATAAACTTCAATAACTTTTTCATACAACTTCGTATTTACAATACTTCAACATCAACATTAAAGATGCTTCTATTAACTTCATTTTGATGTATGCAGTATTATTCAAATATCGGTTGTTGTTTGTGTAATTTGACATTACTCAACACTACATGTACATGTGAAAGATAGGATACGACATTTTATTGAATGATACTATCATCAGCAGAAATAAGCTACAATCAACAAATGTGTTGTGATTCACCAAAGAGAACAAATCTGCGATTTCTCACTAATTACATTCAATTGAAACATAATTAGGTTCACATGAGTTTTAAACTAAACCTAAATGCTGTAAGATAGAGCAACCCGTTTGCGAAAGATGGCCGTTTCCTGAGCGTATTAGTAATTGTTTTGACGAAAAGGGTTCTTCATAATAAAGACGGGGATGGTAAAATGCATATATTAAAGCGGTATAGATGCTTTTCTGTTGTAAAATTTAAGAGATTTTGTGCGTATGGATTAGCTGAATGATATGACGAGCATTTACCATATTTACAGTATACGACTTTCGATTTTCTTCATGTGGAGTGAGCTCACTGGTTGCATTTGTATGTTCAAAAGGTCACACCGGATACGGTCACACCGGATACGGAGATCTAAATTTCACGCATCTGGTTTGTTCCGCGACTGTTGAACCAAATTCAGATTATAACCTGCAAAAGAAAACAATTATATTTATTTTCTGCGGAAATTGGAACAGGCCAACCACCGAAGTGAATTTAGCTTCATTATATGACACGGGTTCTGTTTAAATAAAGTTTAGGTAATTTCCATTTTGCACTGTAGCCAAACTGTGGTGAAACACCACACTCCATGCAGTATAAAAACAATTTCTATATACTTGTGTAATGACAGCAGACTTATTGGCGGTTGTATAGAAGGTTTAATTTTTTGTCCCTACCCATTTCTCCTCTTTTCCAGTTGCAATCGAAACTCGTTGCATCGGTTGTCCCTTCCGTCTTTATTCCAATTCCTCTTCTACAATTTTTGATTGATTAACTTGTTCTAGTCCTGATAGTGCTGACAAATGCTGACTTGACGTTAAACTCTGTCTAATCAATCAATCAATCCATCCATCATTTTGAATTTGCGTTTTATGTATTGGTTTGCAAGTGTATTTTTTAAGAATACAAATATTTCGGGGAAACAAAGTTCAGCATTGGACCCTATGGAATTACGCTTTCAAATGAAATAATGAACATTGTATTCTTAAAGTGGTCCCCTTTTAAAAGTTGTTGACTTTATCTAAGGTAGCTACCAGCAGGGAACATAGTTTAACATTGGATCGTACGGAAACACTTTCAAAGATCTTCTGTCCTCAATCTTTTGGTCCAAACTTGACCACAATAGTCTCTTGATGGTCTTCTGTCGGGTTGGCACGTTTTCCAAATTGGCTGCTATAAGAGTACATATTCTAACATTGGAACCAATAGTAAAACATGTTTATAGATCTTCTCATCTAGATCAGAAACTTCTTCGTTTGTATTTCACATTTAATATAAGACCACACATCCGGTTCATGACGCACTGTTTTATCATTGACAAGAAAAAAGTAATTGAATACTGGATCCTCTCGGTACAAGGTGAGCGATACAGGTCCTCGTGAGCCTCTTGATTCAATTTCCAAATGTTTTGCTCTTATTTGCACTGATGATACATAAGTTGTCAAAACGACAATCTGTAGAACTAAATGCAGTCAGATGTTGTGTTTAATGCCGGTAAGTAAATGAAAGTGAGTTCAATGAGTTCAATCGATTATATGAAAAATGTTATGTAAAAATAAAAAAGTAAATGACAGGGAAGGACTGAAAACTAGAGTTATCGACAAAGACTGGCTAAATATTTGCATTTTCTTGTTGAAAGTATTCCTAAAAAATCCAACTTTGAGGTGCACTAAGTTGATCATGTGAACAAAATATCCTTACAGTTCGGTGAATATGACTTGAAATTATGGTGGTGTTGAGAATTATCAAATGAGCTATATTCAGTAATAAGGGAATAACAAGATTACCAGGAGCCGGAATCTCTAGGGCAAATAGACCAAAAACAGCGTAAAAAATATAAACAGCAATGTTCCTGTCTTGGCACCACAGATATTTCTAAAGAATTTCAGTGTTAAACCGGTTTTATGGAGCACCAAAGCATTAGTTTAATGAAGCAATTCACCAGTAATTGTTATTGAAAGGTCACAGACAATGAAATGTTCATGAAATTTTTATCACAAGTGAGTGCGAAAGAATCTCAAATCTCGATTGATTTTCAAACTTTAGGGCTAAGGTTCATATGGTATGCAGAATTTTGAAAACATTTGAGGAAAGGAAACTCTATAGTGGATCCGATATCACCTCCGATATCACCTCCGGGAAAAATTTTCCATACAGATAATTCAGAACAAAAATATCAAAGCAGTTGTAACTTTTTCAACCTTTGACGAAACCTGAAAATATTAGGTGCACAGGCTTACATGGTACTTACTGTCCTGACAAAATTCAATTAACACGGCTAATCATGTCTGCCACATATATCCGGACTGACAGATAGAGGAAGAACGGACAGACGCACAAGGTGAAATTAATATACCCCCAACTTTGTTGCAGAGGTGTAGAAAATAAGACGGAAATATTATCATTTGAAAGATTTTGTTTTACGGCTGTTGGTTGTATTGTCACTTACATGAAATCTGCTGTTGATCGTTGCATATATCGGCCGGAGATCGTATCCTTTTTCCTCATGTTATTTAAAGTAATGTCAAATTAAACAAAAACTATTGACATTTGAACAATACTGCTTACCTCAAAATGAAGGCGAAAGTTGAATTTTAAATGCTAGTGTTGAATAAAAGATTATTTAGTACGAAGTTTAATGGAATAAGTGTTTAAAAAGGATGATCTGAGATTTTGGCGTGGTTTTCGGTAACAACTTGATTCAAAGTCCGCCGAAGTGTACATGTAAAAAGAAATTAATTTATAATTTTCACAAAACGACTTGTAATCATCGTTTCTACATCCAAATCACATCAAAGTTCTACTTAAAATGGTGTCAAATATCAAGAATCTTAACACCACTGTTCCACTCCTCTGCACGTAAACAAACATCGATGATCGTATCAATCGGCCGATGATCAAAATAATACAACACGGTTGTACGGTGTGTAGTGTCAAAACAAATCTGAAAACCTTTATATCATGATCATACAAAACAAATTACAAAACCTTAGATTTGTATCATTTAAAATTGCTAGACTGCTTAATGTAAGGTTGTAAATTAGCGGAATAATATTGAACACAAAAATCATCTTCATCAATAACAAAATACCGAAGTTACTATGAATTTAGTTTTGTATATGGCCATTTCGACAACCTATGTCTCTTCAATGCAAACCAATTCAAGTATTTGGAAGACCAATAACCCAAAATTTGTAGAATCCTATTAGTCTAAGAGAACAAATAACCAAAACTATCTAAAGAAAAAGCCAATATCAGTCAAGAACAGAAGTACCGGTATTCAAGGAGATGCTCCTTAGTTTTAAGGAAAATTCCTAAATTCTGACATTGCAAGTTTCAAAATAAAATCGGACTTCTGATCAATACCGAAGTACTTACTACTGGGTTGGTATCAATTAATTCCGGTTGATAGGATTTCATTTCAGACAAAAGTAGTGGGGTGTCTTGCTGGAAGCCAAGGCAATACCAAAGTAATGCCAATAAGTTCTAAACAGCTGCACATATGTCAACGAAATCGTTTGATATGTGATACAGACATATAATGCTTCTTACTTCCGTGTTAATTGCAATGAATGCAAAACCAAAATGTATTTGTTTTTATGTTCGTTCTGACAGTGCTGTTACCTGGTGTCAACTGATTTTAAGCTACTTTAATCCCCATGAGTCTCTCTGAAACTAAATTAACAGTGACTTCGGTTTTTAGTGATCTGACAGAAGCTATTGTTGTTTTATTCCTGACAGATCAGGATGACGAATAATAACAATAACATTTATCTGTCTTATAAACATCATTTAATTAAGTGGAAGAATTAAAACACTATCAAAAGCCTTGCAAATTTAAGTCTACTTTAACGGGTTGAACAAATCGATCGATGTATGTGCATTTCTTGGTGCATGCTTGTTTTTCCGACTTCTGTTTATGAAATCATTATATCGTACATTCTGATTCTGTCACAAGTATTAAATCACTAAATTGGAATGACAACAAAATTAATGTGTTCCTCTTCAGACCCCTTTACCGTTGTCTCAGTCGTTTCATTACATTTCAATTTATCCTACCATTTAGTTTTTATTCTGGTAACCTATCATCTGATAATTTACAATCCGATTACTTTACTTATTCCCATCTTGTTCAAGGTTGCACTGTCCTTCTGCTGTTTTATCTTCTCTTGTACTAATATCATCTATTTCACTTATATCTCTCTCTGTACTTTCTGTCACTAGCGAGCTTTGTGTGTCTAAAGACTCAAGTTTAGAACTTTCAACATTTACGCTGTCGTTATTCTTCAATTCATTTTGGCTTTCAATATGAGCACGGTCATCACACTGCCCACCATCACTGTCATTGCTATTACCATCTGGATAATTACTGTGCCTGTCACAGTCGGTTTCAGGATAACTACTGTCCCTGTAACAGTCTGTCTTACTTTCTGGGTCATCAATATCATCGTATGATTCGTCAGTTGCATCTAGAGAATCTGTTTCACCAAAGTCCTTACCAACAGAATCTTAAAAAACAAAGAAGTTGTTTAATTGTACTAAACTGATTCTATGAATTGTAACTTATCTCTCTAACTGTCCAACAGCTTTCTTGGACTGAATTTTGCTGATTTGTTAATTTTGTAAAGTTTTGAATTTTTTGTCTAATTCTTTTTCAAAATTCACACTTCTAAACTGGTATTAAAATTAAAACAATAACAAAGATATTCATTTGGAAAAATTTGTAATCTGCCACAAATTTGCAAATGACGTTAGTTTATTAACTATTCCTTAAAAAAGAGCAACCGAAAGCTGATGAATTTGTATTCTAACTTTTTTTTGTTTTTGAAAGTGTTCCTTGCATATTTATAACAAATAATATTATAAGTTCCTCTACCGGATTTGACTTGCTATCGGAGTTAACATGTTCAACACGGCGGGTGTCTTATAAGAAGCAGGAGATGCTTACTCTACCGGTGCACCTGATCTCATCCATGGTTTTTTGGGTCCGTGTTATTCATTTTTGTATATGTGTGTGTCTTCATTTTCTTTTCTTTGCCGTGTTCATGTTATGTCTTTGTTTCTTTGTTTTTTCCGACGTTGTCATTGTCCTTGGATTGTTCGTTCTAGACTGACGGTCCGGTTCTCCCTTACTTTCCAAGTTGTACGAAATTTTTTTTAAATATCTAATTATAAAATCATTTTTATGAATGTCGGAATGATACATAAATATTTACATAAAAATAATAGCGGAACAGAAAGGGGCACATCGGGGATGAACAGAAAGGGGCACATCCGGGATAACAATTGAATAAGAAAAAAAGACAAAAAATCTGAAACATTATTTTCCGTTTATTAAGATTTCAAAAATCTCGAAAGTTAAATATTCACATTTTAAACTTTTCGGTAAACTTCGTACTTTAAAATAAAAAAAATAACTATCTCGATTTCAGAAATTATCAAAATGCTGCATAAATGTTTCTCATGCTTTCAATAGAGTTTGTGTTGTTCATTGAGGTCGCGGTTTGATTTTAATTGTTCAATCATTCTTTAATAATTTTAATGAATTTTATGATTTTCTTAATTCTGACCTTAAATTCTGTCTTTGAACATATCATTTCTTACAACACTTGTTAAGCATGCATGCCAATAGACGCTTTTGCAATAACTGGCGAGAGACGCTTACTTTCTAACTGGCAAGAGACGTTAATGCCCTAAAGAAGCACCCCATCTAACCGGTTGCACAAGCCATTGCTCTTCTTGGAGATGTATATTGTAATGGTTATAACAACTGAATATCGGCATTCTTGCTTCTTTGTACTTGGACTCTCTACTTGTCTTGATTTCATTTTCAAAATCTTGCTAGGAGCAAGGATATCTGCTATTAAAACATTTGGTCTGCTTGTCTACATAAACTTACCAAGGGTCAACTCAGACAAACTTGAACACAAACTATCAGATTCAGCACCGACACCTGGTTGCCTTGGATACATTAGAAGCAGTTTATTTCGCCTTGCTTCATGAATGGCTAAAGATATCTCTTCTAATTTTCGAAGAGATGATGCATATTTAGTTTTTGCTTGTTTTATTGCACTTTGAAGGTCGGTAACGTTCTGTTTTTGTTGCTGAAATGAAGCAAAATAATATATTATTGCAAAAGTCAAACGAGGTGGTTAAAGTAACATTTCAACGAGATGTACTTTTTAGACCCCAAGCCGAAAGATTCATCACAGAAATTTAGAATTAGAGTCTGACTTAAATCTCACTGCAACTTAAGAAAATTTTTCTTTCAGTAGTGAGCCTAACAATTCACAATAAAATCGTTACCAAACAAAGCATAACTGCAGAATAGTTACTTTTATACAGACAAACCTACAACATGGCAAAATTAAAGAACCTTAGTGAGCAAGCTCACATACCCCACGCCTCCACATATCAGAAAATCCTGCATTATTGAACTAAAAAATATCCTATAAGCAATATTATACATAACAAGAGGCCCCCAAGAGCCTGTATTGCTTCCCTGGGCCATGGCTGACACAATTAGTCAAAATAATCCAAATGTTTAAGGGTCTCAATTTCAACTTTGTTGATAGACCTTGATGTTATATGATCCAAAATTAAACTATGTTCCCCAGCTATTTTTGATGGGGCGTAGACTGACTGTCACCTTCTTGAAGAAGGCCATCTAAGCATCATTGTGCCTCACTTTGGTTCCAATTGGCCTAGTATTTTCAGAGGAGATCTTTAAATGATTTCCAATGGGATCCAAGGTTAAACTGTTCACCGCTGACTGCCATCTTGGATGGTATGTGGACATGCTGGACACATTTTGTGCAGAGGACCAAGAAAGGACCACTGTGATCAAGCATGATTCCAATTGGCCATGTGCTTTCAGAGGAGAACATCTTTGAATATGTTTCCTTATAGGATCCAATGTTAAAACCATGTTCCCCTTTCATTCACCATCACCATCTTGAATATGATGTGGACTTGCCGAACACATTTTTTAAAAGGGACCAACTAAGGACCATTGTGACTAAGTTCGGTTCCAATTGGCCAAGTATTTTCAAAGGAGATTTTTGCAATATTGTCCAAGTTTTGACAAAGTTCCCCACTGGGGGGGGCATCTTGGATGACATGCGGACTTGCCTGACACAATTTTTCAAGGGGGCCACCCAAGGACTATTGTGACCAAGTTTAGTTCCAATCGCCTCAGAAGATCTTTGAATGCTTTCCCGAAGGGTCCAATGTTAAAACTGTGTTCCCCACTGGCAGCCATCTTGGATATGATACAGACTTGCCAGACATTTCTTTTAAAAAGGACCACCTGTAAGGACCTTTGTGACCAAGTTTGGTTCAAATTGGCCCAGTAGTTTCAGAGATCTTGGAATATAGGGTCCATTTTTCGACAAAGATCCAACTGGCAGCCATCTTGGATGGAGTGTTGACTTTCTGAACACATTTTTAAAGGGGACCACCTAGGGACTATTGTGACTAAGTTTGGTTCCAATTGGCCCAGCAGTTTCAGAGAAGACGTTTGAATGAAAAGTGTATGACTGACAGACCCAAGACACAGTGATATCAAACAGTAGAGTCCATTCAGACTACGACGACGAAAATCTTCTACTTAAGTATCAGGGAAAGATATTTCATTTGAAAGCAAACATTGACCAATGCAAGACACAATATACATTTATATACTCAAATTATTACAATGTGAAATAAGTAAAGATTATGGAAGTATTTTTGCAAAAAATTGTAAAAATTTGTATAAAAACACCTTTTTTACTCTTGATTATGTAACAAATAATTGTTTTTAATAAAGTGATAGCAGGGAATTTCTCTTAAACTTAAAAGAGAAAAGTAAACCAAAGAAGATTTGAAAACAGTAAGATTTTAAAGGGAAATTACCCAGGACAAGATGATTCTTGCTGTTTTACCTGAAAATAGTCTAAGTCCAATAACTCCCATAAAAATAATCCGATCAATAAGGCAGTATAGTATGCATATCTACACATCATGACCAACAATCCTACCAAATATGAAAGCAATCCATTAAGCGGTTTCAGAGGAGTTGCAGTGACAAGATGATGCTAGATGTTTTAGCCGAAAATAGTCTAAGTCAAATAACTCTTATAAAAATAATCCAATCATTAAAGCAGTTAAGTATGCACATCTATACATCATGAAAAACAATCCTACCAAATATGAAAGCACTTCATTAAGCGGTTTCAGAGGAGTTGCAGCGACAAGATGATACTTGCTGTTTTAGCTGAAAATAGTCTAAGTCCAATAACTCCCTTAAAATAATCCGATCAATAAGGCAGTAAAGTACATTGTATGCACATCTACACATCATGACCAACAATCCTACCAAATATGAAAGCAATCCATTGAGCGGTTTCAGAGGAGTTGCAGTGACAAGATGATACTTTGGTATTTTAATTGAAAATAGTCTAAGTCCCATAACTCCCACAAAAATTATCCGATCAATATGGCGGTAAAATATGCACATCTACACATCATGACCAACAATCCTACCAAATATAAAAGCAATCCGTCAAGCGGTAATAGAGGAGTTGCAGTGACAAGAACAGGACTGACGGACGGACGGACTGACGGACGAACGGACCAGTCAAAAACATTATACCCTCCGCAACTTCGTTGCGTGGGGTATAATAAAGCTGCTTGTCCTAGCATAATTAAATTTGAATAATGTTGTGCTAAACATTACAAGACCACATCTAATTGATTAATAGATTCTCACCCCCCATCCACCTCATTTTTTCTAAGCTCATTTTTTTTTTTTTTTTTTTTTTTTTTTTTTGAATAATGNTGTGCTAAACATTACAAGACCACATCCACCTCATTTTTTCTAAGCTCATTTTTTTTTATTATTATTATTTTCAATTATTCAGAAATTTTCTTTAAATTCCTATCAATTTTAGTGAAAATCAGTAAAAAAATAAAATAAACACCTCCCACCCACCCCAGATTTTTTGTTACAGGTGGATGAGAATTCAAATTAACTTGATAGGGCCTATTGTAATAGAACACGGAATCATGCAAGTCCAACAGCACTTTGAAAATTTATGAAAAGGGTACAATACCATTGATGTATTAATATAATAAGTTTACCTGTAATTGCAAGTCCAGTTGCTGTTTCAATTCAAAATACGGCCTAAAATATAGCACATACATAAATGTATATTGTCAATTATGAATATTTGAAACGTAAACATGTATTTTTTCCTTTAAGTTCTGTAGTAAAGTACATTCGGGAGTATCGCGTATTTCTAAGAATTCCCGATACCTGTGTTTTTGCAGTTGTTACCCACTAGACAAGTCATCACTCCTAAGTTTTGTAAGAAAATGTCATACTTGCCAACTGACCCGCCAAATTAACCCATGAACCGCAAGGGATAAACACCCGCCGCGGGGCATCCTTTTCACCCGCCAATGAGAACGTAATAAATGACCCGCAACAGGGCTTTAAATTTCCCTTTAACAGTTGAGACAAAGTAAAAATTTATAACTAAAAACAGAAAACACCAAATGGTCCAAAAACAAGAAATAGCTGATTTATTTCACCAAAAGCATTAAACACCCCACTGAAAATGCCCAAAACACATTGACAGAAATGTCTTGCTTTCTTCATATATGGTAATAAATGGTACAGAACTAGTGTAAAGAATTCTTGAAAAAGTGCATGATGGCTTGACGCGATAATACCCGCCACCACACACCTGAATGTTGGGTCATTACCCGCCACAGGTTGGCAAGTATGAAATGTCCTTTTACTACAGAAAATTTGATAATATTCATTAAGCACTCCTGTTAATACCTATAATGATCTATAGTAAAGGCTGCCACGTATTCAAATTGGTTGACGAGCTTCAAAATAACTGTTGGAATTCAAATGGGTACAAAATAAACACATATGGTTAACTTTCCCGTTTCAGTGATTATTTTCAATCAAAACTTTTTTTTTCAAATTTTAAGATTAAAAAAGTGCCTATATTACTTACATGAAAAATGCGTTATGTGCAGATTTACATATTTGAATAGAATCTGTGACCGAGATTACGACAACCGAGATGAAATATTTTCAAAACTTGAACTCCTGTACGTAGATGCATGGAGTATGCATACCACAGTTGACACGTTATTCTAGAACACATTCTGTTATCATTATTTGTTCGTTAAAAGCTCAATTTTGGTATATACATTGTCGAATGAAGATATAAACTTGAGAACATTTTGACGTCGACATGAATTGGTTACTCAAAAGATGCCATTACAAAACTTGCTGTTGAGTATTTCAATTCCCTATGAGTTTGCCTCCAATACAATATATATTCAGTTTGTTCTTAATTTTATTTTCGGAAATTTGAATTCTATACGCGAAGCAGGAAAGTTTCTCCTTTTAAAAGCACTTGATCCATCACCTATGGTTATGAAGTTCGTTTCGGTTCATTCTTATAATTTGATTCTGAAATAGTAGTTCTTACTTTCTGCAGTGTTCCTTAGAAGATAATGTCTTTTTCTATGATTACCTTGCATTTGCTATGGATCTTTTCCTTGTCCTGCCTAGAAGATGTAGTCTAGCTTCTAGCTGTCCACAACGTTTCGTCATTTTTAAATGTTGTTCTTCACTTCGTCTTTTCTCTAGTTCTGCCTCCATAACCTTGGAAAACATAATGTTCATTTTTATTTTGTTGTTTATTTGTTTTGTTTTGTTTTGTTTTGTTTTTTTTTTCATTTGTTTTGTTTAAATGACGCTGGGTTTTGTCTTCATGTTGACACCATGCTAATGATATTTGAAATTCGGGCAATATCCTCTGCTTATTGGTGAAAAATCTCTTGAAAGAACAAATATCATTTTCTTTCGCATGTTTCGGGAGAGACCTACCTGTAGCTAGGAGAATCATCACCCACATTTATTTAGTTGAAAAGAAATTTTAAGGAAGTATCATTAGACTGATTATCTCCATGACTGCCTTATTATTCGAGGCTTCAAAAAAATGCGTCTCATACAATCATTAAAAAAGTTATTCAGTAGATATCAGTCCCTTACGAAAAAATGGAAGTTTTGGTCCGGACTCTGATTCAAGATTCTTTTTTACTTAATAAGATGATCATTTCTTTTAACTGTCTATGACCTTCCAATAGCAATTGCTGTGGAGCTGCTACCGGACAATACCTCAACGGAAGGGGAGGTTTGTGCGCAATAAAACCGGTTTAACCAACCATTTCTTTTGAAATGCCTGTACCAAGTTGGGACCGTTGCGGTCTACAATACTCCACTGGCTTCTACCTGCTTTGTCTTTTTGCCTCCGGGACTTTGGCACTTGACAATTTTGTTCTATAATTTTTATTACCAACATTAATATCAATTTGCTAAACTTCAGATGTTCTGTTGACGTTTTGTTTTAACAATTTGGAAACAATTTGTGGAAATTGTCAAATGCAGGACTTAAATTTTCCTCAATTTCAGTAATTTGTTTTCGAATAATTTCTTAAATTGTACCCTAGTTGTTGCGTGGTTTAGCATTTCCTGCCACGCAGACGACAACTGAACTTCTCCGCCTTTGACCAATCTGTCTTCTGCAAGGGCTACTGTTTCTTTTGCTGCTCTGTATACACCAATAGCCGACTGGTACTGTCTAGCAGCTTTTAGACTTTCACCTTGAACCTACAACAAGTTCTATAATTTTACACAAACACAAAACTGAGGTATTTCCAAATAGATACGTGTACTTTATTATAATCTATGAACATTATAATCTATGAACAAATAATATTCACTTTGGTTATCATTTTGAAAATCAAACTAGTTGGTGATCTTTTTTCCAATTTATCATGATCCTTTACTTAATATGATGAATTACTAAATGGATTTAAATACATGTAATTCTAAAAAAGAAAGATACATGTAAGATTATTTTCTGCTTCTTAACACTGAATACTTATTGACTAGATATGTTTATTATGTTTACTAGTATATGAAATACAGCTTTTGGCCTACGCCATAGCACCCCGGAATTGTAGTTCTAGAATCAAGCACGGTCTACCAAAATAATTTATGCAGACTGAAAGACGGAAAAAATTGTTATTTTTGAATACTCAGTCAGTTACTTGTCAATTGTTAATGGAACTATTGGAAGAAAAATAGTCTTTGAAATTGTCAAAATCAAAATATAGAGTAATATGGACATGTGAACTATTAAATGATCTTAAATGGTGCAATATTAAAATCTTTAAAAAAGTTACATCGAACAAAGATTAAATAATAAAAAAAAATAATAATAAAAATCGACCAATATTTTTTATTTTTATACTGACCCATGTCATCTATATTTTGATTTTGACATTGAGAGCTGTTCTGCACCACATTTGTTTTTCTTTGCCATTGTCGATAGGACTGTATAATTCGTCTTCGTTATGAGTGCCCAAATGTCAATTGTGAATATTTTATAAACAACATGGTAACGATGAGAATTATTATTATTTTGTAACTTACTGCTTTTTCCTCCTCCTTCATTTCATAATATTCTCGTGCTTTAGCAATGCTCTTCCGTCTTTTCTGTGAGACAACAGACATCCGACTTGATGCTTCTTGGAACGTCTGCCTGTATTTTGTTCGGGCTTCCTGAAGATTAAATGTCATTTTCCAACGGTGTTTTCATTGTGTATAAATTTGAGTTGTCACTCATTTATTTTGCTTATTTGTGTTTGAAATTCAAAGATTCCACAAAAACAATATTGAGGGTCCTCTTGGGGGTCCTAGGAATCAAATAATCATTAAATTTTTGCCTTGGTAATCAAATAATCATTAAATTTTTACCTTGGTAATCAATAAATTTTTGGCTCAGTAGTCAAAAAGTATATAAAAATGCAAGCTAATAATCAAATAACCATTAAATAAATGCCCTCGTAATCAAATAATCATTAAAAATGCCCTGATAATCAGGTAATCAAGAAACCCATGACGGGCCTCAATATTGTTGCTTGTAATTCAAAGGGCAAGTGCGGGGATAAAGACATAAGTTGTCGAAATGGTCATATGTAGGAATTAAGTTTGCAATAAGTTCGGTATTTAGTTTTTTGCTATTTTGTATATAAAAGTGTTGACTAGTGCAAAGCTGTCTCAAGATCATTTTACCTTAGGAACTTACCTTACTTTGGAAAATTATAAAATGTGAGAAAACTTCCTCTAACTTTGGGGTTTTTCCGTCGTGCCTAGCTCCTTCCTAAGCTGATTTTTGGCTTTTCAGGATCATAATTTGGTGTTTGTTCTCAATCGTCAAATGTTTGATTTGATCTGCACTGAAGAGACAAAATTAATGTTGTCGAAATGGCCATCTGCAAAAACTAAATTCACTTTTAAGGGACCGACCATTTAACCTGAAGGGGGGGTTATGGTTTTTTTTCTTGACAGAAATTTTTTTCGTGCTTCACGCGAAACAAGTTATTTATTTTTTGCACGCATATCAACAAAATATTTCTTTTCAAAATTAACATTATTTTTGGGGCAGAAAGCCCCATTCAGAAATTTTTTTTTCATCATTTTGGCAGCCAAAATATTTTTTTAACATAAAATCAGATCCAAAATATTTTTTTAGAAAAAACCATAGCCCCCCCCCCCCTTTCAAGTTAAATGGTTGGTCCCTAACTTGTTCGCAGCTAGTTTTATCTTTGGTTTTTTTCTTCTCTTTTATATTTGTATACTATATACGTGGTATTGTGCACAACTAATGATAAATGCGTGTGTTGTGCAAGTGATGGCATCTTTGGTTTTACTTGGGATTATTTGTAGGTGTCGGTTAAATATACTTTGTGGAGGAATACATCGGCAAACGAATACCGAAGCAAAAATGATGAAAAGGGGAATTCAAAAAATCACGGCAAATCATATCCAACACGAATTGAGACATCATTAAAGACATCATTAAATAGACAGAACAAATGAACAAGAACGCCACATCTGCGAAATTGTAATTATCTTCGTCAGCCAAGGTTTCTTCATCTTCGCCGGCCAAGGGTTACGATCCGCTTCGCTTAGTCTTCTTCACCATTGGCAGATTGACCCACTTTTTGATATGCAAGTTTCAAATTATCTTCCTTTTAAGTAATAGTTTCAGTATGATTTATTGTAAAAAAAATAAGGTAATTTATGACCTCTAATAATGTGACAATTTTAAAAATATTTTTAAAAATATTTAATTAAAGGTAAATGAACCCTCAAAAGTAAAGAAACAATAAAAATCATTGGAATTTTGCAAAATTTAAAAATCAATACACACCATATTTTAAGTTTTATTATCACGATATATATTTAAAATATGATTTACAGCATTCTGATTAGATGCTGCTAAGGTTAACTGCAACCAATGAAAATCATGGATTTGAGGCTTCAGAAATCCAGCATGATCTGCCAAGGGTGAAGAGAAGAGGAGCGGATTTGTAACCCTTTGGCTAGCGGAGACGCAGGATAATTAATTCGACTAATAATTAGGGTTGTGTGGATCTGTTACGGAGGAATGGACTATCCGAAATGGAATGCATGTATACCAATATTGTGTATAATAATCGAAAAGGAAATAATGCAATCGAACTCTTACTTACATCAATTTCATTTTCAAGTCTGTTTATTTCAGCACTGCATTGGTTCAAATCGTCAAGTTCTTTCTGTAAGACGTAAAAAGATCCAGTTAAATGGTATGTATGACACTATAGAGAACTTAACAGAAAAATCTTTGTAAACAGACTTCGTACAGTCTCATCTCTCTCTTCTGTTCACGCTGCTTTGCATTTCTTGAGTATTTGTATTTGCAAATTGCCCAACTTGTCTGCATAGCTGCGGAAATTGTCTTCACATGCATTATTTAGATTTTTACCTGTTGATATTTTATTTCATTTATTTATTTTATCATATTTGCACATCTATCAATTCATCTGAATGAAGAAAGTCGAGATTCAAATCCTGATAGAATAGGAGACAACCACTTGATTTAAGTTGTTAAAAACATATCATTCTTGCAATAAACAAGAACAATACCACTCCCTAATCCAAAACAAAACAAAACGAGAAAACGAACACAGTTAGAAACCGAAATAATTAAAGCAAAATAAAGATAACAAAAGAAAAAAAACACAAAAAACTAAACAACACCAAAAACAAAACATGAAAAAACATGAAACAAATATTGTTCTGTTAGCAAAATCTACGGAAGCCTTTTAGGGCCGTACAATTTACTTTTTCTAATTTGATTTAACAGATTATTAATTTGATATAACAGATTACTAATTTGATATAACAGATTAATAATTTGATATAACAGATTAATAATCTGATTAAACAGATTATTAATTTGATATAGCAGATTATTAATTTGATTAAACAAATTATTAATTTGATATAACAGATTATTATAGTTTGATATAACAGATTACTTATTTGATATAACAGATTATTAATTTGATATAACTGATTACTAATTTGATATAACAGATTATTATATCAGCTGATGGAGGCCATCTTGAACGGATCTCGGGTCCAACGAATGTAATTCTGAAAGTAGACCATCTAATTACCATTCAATCAAAGTTTGATCTTAATTGGCCAAATAGTTTCGAATGAGAAGATTTTACATTGTTTTTCTCTTAAGGTCCTATATGAAAACTATGTCCGCTGATAGCGGCCATATTGGATGGACCTCGGGTCCAACGGATAGAATTCTGAAAGGTGGACATCTAAGGAACATTCAATCAAAGTTTGGCTCCCATTGGCCTCAGTAGTTTCAGACGAGATTTTTCATTGTGTTTCCCATAGAGTCCTATATAAAATTCAATCTGAAAGATATTCCAAGAAGGTTTAGTCTAAATTAGCCATGGAGTTTTAGGGGAGAGGAGTTTTAACGATTTTTTTGGCAGAATTTTCCATTTCAAGCCATGGCGGCCATCTTGTTTGGTCGGCGGATTCATCGGATATAATTCTGGAAAGGGGCCCACATAAGAACATTCCTGCCAAGTTTGGTACTTATTTTGCCTATTGATTTCGTAGGAGAGGATTGAAATGTGAAAAGTTAATGGACGATGGATACTTCATGGTGGCAAAAGCTCATACGACCCTTTGGGTCAGGTACAAAAAATAGGAGATACTTATGTAACATAAGGCCACCATTTTATTTTTACTTGGATTGCGGAATCTTTTTTGAGATTTTTTTAATCCAAGTTAATATAAAAGGGTGGCCTTATGTTACATGAGTATCTTCTATTTTTACTTAAGGTTTCTTATAGAAAGTCACTTTCTACTCAACTTGAATGCATTGATACTGATTGTTTGTTAATGGCTGATTAAGAGTCCTCTCATTTTCATAACTTGTATAAAATCTGGCTATATTATAATTAAGACCATTTGATATTAAACTATTATTATTATATTTTCCAATGGAGAGGGAGGTATACTGGTTTACCATTGCCCGTTATTCCATCTGTCCGTTTCGTCCGTCACAGTTTCGTAACATTTTTCTCAGCCTCTATAAATTGTAGCTCGCTGATATTTAGCATGAAGCTTTGTATCGGTATGTTGT
>MJUU01048279.1:177548-187738 GCA_002080025.1 Modiolus philippinarum | reverse complement strand
TTTTTGAAATTCGCCCCTTTTGGGCCCATTTATCTCGTGAACGGTACATGCCACGTGAAATCCGTTGGCATACTCCAGATTGGAAATTTTCTAAGGAGTTTACTGAAAGAAACCCCCATCAAAAATCCGATAAATAATAAAGAATCTACAGTCAAATATGTGAAAACAACCAATTTAACCCCTTTCGGTCCCTTTTTCTAAAACGGGCGGGGCCAGGAACATAAAATTATAGCCCGGGCTAAAGCATGTGCCAAGAAACATCATACTAAAATTTGAAAATGATCTGTTCACTGGAACCAAAGTTATGCTGGCCACAGACACAAAAATACCCAATTTTACTCCTTTTTGGCCCCTTTTTCTGAAACAAGTGGGGCCATAAACCCGAAATTAAAACCCGGGATAGCCATTATGCCAAGAAACCACATACTGAAATTTGAAGATGATCCGTCCACTAGAAACAAAGTTATGCTGGCCACAGACGCCGAAGCCGACGCCGCCGACTGCGCCATAACATAATACGACCGCAAAATTTTTGCGGTCGTATAAAAATGAGATTTTATAAAAATATATCTTTACTTTAACTTTAACAAAATTGTAGATTCTCATCCCCTAAAATTTATCCGCCCGCCCTAAATTGTGAAGATAATTGGATAAGAATCTAGGAATTATTTTATTATTTCCTTATGAGTATATTGTGATACTGCTATCTCAAACAAGAGCTGTCGCCGAATGGCAGACTTTCATACTAACGCACTACAACACAGGGTTACATTAGGGCAAGGGATAGCACAAAGTAAGTGTGGACCCAGTAAGGATTTGGACACAGGATTTCTGACAGAACTATTAATAAACGCATAAAATTTGATATAAAAAAAACACCCTACGTCAAAAATAATAAAACTTATGATTTTGGGCGTTGCCCCTTTTATCTCGGAAACTGTAAGAGCCACATCAAATCTCTTGGCATACATCTGAAAACTCTTTCAAAGATGATTCAAATGAAAAAAATCTCATCCAAATCAGATGAAAAATAAGCAATCTACATAGCCTAAAAAAGTACCATTTAGTCCAAAATGGCTGCCTAAAAGCTTAAATCTATTGCCATATCCTTTTTTGTACTAATCAAGGCGAAAGCTGAGAAAAAATTTAAGAAAATGTTTGACGGACGAACGAACGGACGGAATGACGGACAAGGGTAAAACAGTTTACCCCCTCTCCATTGGAGCGTGGGTATAATAATTATAGTTTAATATCAAACGGTCTTAATAATAATACTACCACTACTAGAAAATGAGAGGGCTCCTCATCAACCATAAACAAACAATCAGTTTTAATGCAGTCAAGTTGAGTAGTCAGTGAATTTCCATAGGAAACCTCAACTAAAAATAGAAGATACTCGTGTAACATAACACCATCCTTTTATATTTACTTGGAAAAAAATCTCAAAGGATTCTGCAATCCAAGTTAAAATAAAATGGTGGCCCAAGTTACATAAATATCTCCTATTTTTAGTACCTGACCCGAAGTGTCGTGCGAGCTTTTGCCACCAAGAAGCATCCGTTGTCCGTTAACTTTTCACATTTCAAACTTCTCCTACGAAATCAATGGGCCAATCAAGACCAAACTTGGCAGGGATGGTCTTATGTGGCCTCCTTTCAGAATTGTATCCGATGAATCCGCCGACCAACCAAGATGGCCGCCATGGGTTGAAATAGAAAGCTCTGCCAAAAAATCATTAAAAATCTCCCCTGAAACTCAATGGCTAAATTAGACTTAACTTTCTTGAAATGATCCTTAGGTAGTCATCTTTCAAAATTGTATCCGTCGGACCTGAGGTCCATCCAAGATTGCCGCAATCAGCGGACAAAGTGTTAATATAGGACCCTATGGGAAAATAATGAAAATTTTCTCGTCTGAAACTACTGGGCCAATCGGAGCGAAACTTTGATGGAATGGTCCTTAGATGTCCACTTTCAGAATTCTATTGAAGTCCATCAAACATGGTCGCCATCAGCGGACATAGTTTAAATATAGGACCCTCAAAGAAAAACAATTTAAAATCGTCTCATCCGAAACTATTTGGCAAAATGGGATCAAACTTTGATTGAATGGTAATTGGGTGGTGTGCTTTAAGAATCTTTTCAGTTGGATCCGAGGTCCGTCCAAAATGGCCTCCATCAGTGTATATAATAATCTGTTATATCAAATTAGTAATCAGTTATATCAAATTAATAATCTGTTATATCAAATAAGTAATCTGTTATATCAAACTATAATAATCTGTTATATCAAATTAATAATTTGTTTAATCAAAATTATAATCTATTATATCAAATTAATAATCTGTTATATCAAATTAATAATTTGTTTAATCAAATTAATAATCTGTTATATCAAATTAATAATCTGTTATATCAAATTGGTAATCTGTTATATCAAATTAATAATCTGTTATATCAAATTAGAAAAAGTAAATTGTACGGCCCTAAAAGGCTTCCGTAAAAATCTATGCTCAATCCAATTATCTCTGTTATCTGATTTTCAATTATGTTTGTTTTTTTTTTAATCTAAATTTGTTTTACAAGACAAAAGTATATTTGTAAGATGAACAGTTTTTTCCCTGGTTATTGATAAAAATGTAACAGTTGTGCAGAATTCAATTTGTTTTAGATAATTGGATTTGTGACATTATAAGTGTCGATATCTATAAATGTAAGTAGAAATATAGACCCATCTATCACAGAGGTCATAGATAACTTGTGACCTTATCGCAATTAATTTCTCTCGTAAAAATGTGTAAAATTTCAATATTTTCCCTTAAAGGCTTATATCATTTCTCCATTTTAAATATGAGAGGACATGTTTTGATCACTTGATATCATTTTTTATCTGAAGGGGGCGTATTTTGGGGCTCAAGGTAGGGACTGTCGTAACATATTAATATTCGGTGTTTATTAATACTTAAAAAGACGTTTACTGAAATAAAGTGAGTTTTATATGACAAAAAAATGCAGTACGGAAGTTCTTCCAAAATTAACCACTTCAATACATCCTTATTTATTGAAAAGAAATTTGACTGATGAACCAAGAAAACACATTACTCATTCATATTCAAGTAAATAAATAAACTGTATTTTGCTTACAAAGGAAAATGATTAATTTAAATCTGAATTTGTTTTCTTTTTTCAAATGATTTATTTAGAAGCCGGTATATTAATTCGGTCTTGCCCTCCCCCTTTTTCTTTGAGAGCAATATTGGAAATTTAGCATACCTTGATTTCCGGTTCCAATTCAAAGTCCTCGTCTTCCTGTTCGTCCTCTGTAGTACATTTCTGGTCACTATTTGACATTTTATTTTTAAACAGAAATCCACCATGTAAACATTTAGACGATGTAACATGTGTTACTGTGTCTACAAATATGTAAATAGGATCAGCTGATCTACTTTTAAATCTATTTTTAAATTCTAGTCCACGAATACTTCTATTCGGGTATAAATTTGATTTCTCTCCTTTTTCGGATTTATTACACATTGTGGATGAAACGTTGTCACTTGTTGACATTTTTCTTTCTTAAGAGTGTACCGAAAAAGTGTACAAAAAAATTAATAATTAAAAAACACAAACAAACGACAAAAATAGGTCGGATTTCCGACTAACGATAATAGATTTAAAACTGAACAACACCGATGTTATTAATAAAGAAAACGAGAAAACGACTTGAATTGCTCTACTAAGGGTCTCAGTTCTACGAAACCTTTCTTTCTGCCAGTTCAACTCCAGTACAAGTATGCTTCGGATACCTGAGCAAATTTGAGGTATTTTTTTATTCTTTTGTGAATTCAAACCTTATTTTTCAAATCATTTCAAACTTCTAAGCCGTCATATTCCCGTCCCCTACACATCCCCTTATTTAAACTTATGCCCATTTCTGCTTTCAGTCCCATAGTTTTATTAGCTGAAATTATGATGGTCACTCATTCGTCCATACTGAAAGATTATCTTCTCTAGATCAAAGTTAAAAAAAAATCTTGGACCCTGATATAAGTATATTGTCCAGTGTTGTTGACGCTATAAAGCGGTCTGTACTCAGGGTCTGTAGAGCTGCGAAAATGAGGTCCACATTGGCCAAATATAATGAATATTATGAAACATTTATTGTATATCATTGCTTATTTTATGTTTTTGCTTGTTTGTATGATACATTTATTGTATGTCATTGTTTATTTTTTTTTAATTTTTAATTTTTTTACTTTACCCCGTTAGGGTTTACTTGTGCAAATAAAAATATATTATCTGAAAAGCTTGAACAGGGTGAATCCTGAAAAGGGCCGCTCTCTGAAATTGACTTTATATCTTTATATTATGCATGATATTGTTTGCAGTATATTATTATTGCAAGATTGTTCTTTATTGATTTCCAGGTCCAATAAAAATGTCTTGTAACATGTGGTAAGTGTTTACGTGCTACATTAAATGTATTGTTAAGTGTTGAGGAGTATATGAATAACTATAATCTTGAAAATACTGCGTCTTCAATCCTAAAATCAAAATACTTTTAAGCCAAAATTGTCTTTCAAAAACACGAATTTATATACAGCTAAATGACCCCACTTAGGTTGGAAAATATCTAAAATTCCTAGAGGTTTTTAAAAGAATTGGGTTCCGCCTCCCCCAACCCTTATGGAAAACTTATGGGTCCCCCACCCCACCCCTAGCAGAAAGTCTGGAACAGCCACAAGTGCGACTTGTAATCAAGAATACATATCTTTAAGAAATATTGACTTTTAACGATATTGATATTATATAAGACCATTTTTTAACTGAACCCAGAGTTACATGGCATTGCTTATCTCGTTGTATATTGTCTTTCAATATTTGTCAACTCACTGCAAAAAGTGAGTATTGGATTTATTTTATTTTTTTTTTTTGGAGTTAGAGTCAATTGTATTCTTTTGCCTACAAATCCTTTCAATCTATCGCAGATGTACCGTTTCAACTTTTGGAAATCGACGTAATCCTGTTAAAATTAGGAACATTTTTAAAAAATTTTATTGCAAGCAATAGCCGATGTCAACCCAGACACCCAATTTCGGCGGCCATTTTGAATATTTAAAAATGCATTATGAATATCTTCAGATCGGGTTATCCAGCTTTGTGCAAAGTTTCAATTTGTTTCATCCAACCACTTCAAAATAATCGCTCGGACAAGAATTATTGGAAGAAGATGAAAAAACAACTAAAAAGAATAATAATCAGAAGAAACGTAGAATAACAACATGTCATCTCGACTTCGTCTGGGGGTCTGGCGCGGATCCAGGCAATTAGAAAAGGGGGTTTCTAATTGAAAATGAAAGAATATTTCGCCGATCTGAGCGAGGCGCGGAAATTTTTCGAGGCATTTCTTAAGAAAACATCAGGATATTCATTAGAAAATACATGATTGTCCAGAGAAAAGGGGGGTCCAACCCCCGGAACCCCCCTCTGGATCCGCCAATGCGGTGCATTGCATTTGCGCCAATTAATATTTCATTTGCGCAAAAAAAATATTGTGTGAAGTGAAAATGTTGCATATCTTAGATACAGTAAATATTTAATATAAAATAATAAATTATTAAATATTTTCCAAATGATATATAAAATATAAAATATTAAATAGTATATTTATTATTGCTTCCCCTACATTATTACCTGAAACTTTACCTGTAATTTTTTTACATGAGAAATGGCGCAAATGAAATGCAAGCTTGTGGCGCAAATGAAATACCCCACTTTTGAAAAATTGGCGCAAATGCAATGTGCCCCGCCAATGTAGTCCTTTACATGTCTTGCATTTAGGAGCAGCAGGGGTTAAATTTCATTGTTTCACGTCACTTTTGTACTTTTTATGAAAAGTAATATTTTTAGAAATTGAATTGAGAAATAAAATTTCTTTCATTTTTTTCAGAATTTTGTAAACATGAGAACAGAAACAATGTGTGAAAAATTCAACATGTTATAAGAAATATTTAAAAAGATGTTTGCTTTTGAATTTTAATGAACGTCGAAATATACAAGTTATTGATGCGTTTCTTTTGGTGATAAATATGTCATTCCTGTAAAGTTAAGTTCAACGGCTTCACTGAGAAGAGACAGACAGACGGAAGAATATGGCCGATGCCAAGTGATGGCAATTACTCACAAACCCCTTAAGTCATTTTGCTAAAACAGAACAACGAATTGGTAGATACATGTTAAGTCTTGAAATATAATAAATCATATTTTTCACAATGGAATCCTTGTGAGAAAGAAAATTTTGAGAAACATGACCTGAACTGAAAAAAATAAACAAAATGAATGGCGTACTAAAGGTTGTTAACAATTCTTTCTCCTTTTCTATAGAAGAAGAGAGCTTATTGGAAAGAAAATTTGACCATTTACTTTTGAAGCGAATTGGATTGAATTAAATCATCTAGAATGGTGTATAATAAAAAGATCCTTTTCAAAGATTGTTCATTTTGTTCCGATGTGAAAAAATATTGGTCAGGGTTAAATAAGGTCTAACATTCAAACACTGAAATCTACTGAAACATAATTAGCCAAGCATTGATATAGAATAAAGTGAAGAGCCTTGTAAAGAACTTAAAGTGATATAGATTATTTGCCCCTTTTGTTTTAGGGAATTGGATTACATATATTTTAATACATGACCTTTTTCATATCAGCCCGAGGCGTCATCCGAGGGATGATAACCGTGCTGTTAAGGACAAAGCCCATGTCTTAATCTGTTAATTTTATACTTCCATTTAGGAGTTATTATTATACCAGGCCGAAACAGCCATATCAACGGGCTGATATGGCTTTTCAGAACGTGGCAGTCTGATATGCCATATCAGACTCGGTATGTTGATATGGACTATTAATTTCCGTCTTTATTACAATGCAAAACAGAACATATATTTGCTAAGTATGTGATAAAATGTATATGATATTTGGGAAATGGATTGCATGCTATATGTATTTATTTTGTTTTGGGGATATCTAAGGATATATTTACATGACATACAAGATGTTGCATTAAAAATACTAGAGATTCACAAGAGTCCGTATAGCTCACCTGGTCCATGGCTGACAAACAGTTCAAATAACCTCAATGTTAAAGGGTCTCATTCTCTTGTATACATGCATTATGTATGTTTAATTAGACTTCGATGTAATTTGGCTCAATGTTTCAGAGGAAAAGATCTTTGAACGTTTCTATGTATAACAAGGGACGTATATATGTCATTGGTTTAACTATGTCCGCTGGCAGACATCTTAGATGAGTAACCAACATAAAAAATGCAAACTTTGAAGGGGGCAATATAGAAACTTTAGATTCTCAATTCGGTTTAAATTTTCCGAACGGTTTCAGAGGACAAGATTTTTTGAATGCATTTCCCTTGGGTCCTATGTTAAACTATGCTCCAAGCTGGCAGTCTTGGGTCTGATCTGGATCTGACTTACTGGACACATTTTTCAGATCGGGTTAACTAAGGACAATTGTGGCAAAGCTTGGTCCCATTTGTAAAGACAGTTTCAGAGACATTTGAATCCATTTTAACAAAAGGGTTCATTGTTAAACTAAGTTCTTATTTGCGGCCACCTTGGATGAGGCACATCATGACTTCTCAAACACATTTTTAAAGGGACCACCAAAGGACTATTGTGACCAAGTTTGGTTCTGATTGGCCAAGTGGTTTCAGAGGAGAGGCACTTTGAATGTGTGTTCCAACTGGGTCAAATATTAAACCAAGTTCTCTACTGGCGACCATCTTAGATGCAGTGGAGACTTGTCAGACACATTTTCAAAGAGGACCAGCAAAGGACTATTGTGACAAAGTTTGATTCCAGTTGGCTAAGTAGTTTGAGAAAAGAAGGTGTTTGAATGTGTTTTCCAATAGGGTTCAGTGTTAAACTAATTTCACACTGGCAGCAATCTTGGATGAGGTACAGACTTGCCGGACAAATTTTCTACAATGGATCAGAAAAGATTATTTGAGTAAATTTGGTTCCAGCTTTGTGACTTCAGTGGGGAAGATCTTTGAATTCTTTCCAACAAGGTGCATTGTTAAAACTATGTTGCCTGCTGTTGGCCATCTTTGATCTGATCAGGCGGCAGACTTGCCAGACTCATTTTTCAAGGTCAGTTGTGACCAATTAAGATTCCAATTGGCCAGGCAGTTTTAGAGAAGAATCTTTGAACGTGTTTTTCGATAGGGTCCAAGGTTGAACTTAGTTCTACGTTTGTAGGTAGTTATCTTGGATGAGGTGTGGCCATGTCAGACAGCTTCCATCTTGAGGATAAAATGTAGCTTGTTACATGGTGAACATTTTTTGCTCTTTAAACTTAACCTCGGTCTCAAATTATTTTTGAAAAATAAGGCAAAATGAATGAATTTGAAAAATTTCAATAAATTAAGATCAATAACTCCTATATGGGTATTCAGGTTTTCTTCAAAACTTCCAGGTGGGTAGATCATGATATACTTACAAATTTTGCAATTTAATGTTGACATCTTTCTGTTAAGGCCATACAAAAATAATGATTAGATTCTCAGGCAATTTTTCTGAAAAAATGATGAGGCAGGGAGGGAGAAGATTTTTATTTTTATTGATTCAAAATCATGATGAGGCATCTTTTTACATTGCTGAAATGCCCCAAAAGTGATGAGGCAGGTGATTTTCTTTTTTATTATTTGAAACTTGAATAAAAAAGTAAAATTAGTTCCCAGAAAAGAGATGAGGCAGGGGCCTGAGAAGCTAATGTATTTTTTTATTTTGCCTAAAGTTTTTTTTTTAAATAATAAAATATCAAATGTTCAAAATTTTACAAAAAAGGGCAAAAACTCCAAAAGGATGACGAGATTTTCTTCAAAATCCCACAGTAGATAGATCATGTTGATCAATTGTACCACAATGTCAGTTTTTGATATCTATATCATTTTTTTTAGTTATTTATCAAAAAGTAAATGATCCCTATGTGCTGGTTTTTTTGGTAACAGCAACCATGTTGTTTTGTCCTCAGACTCTTCAGGTACAATTTTGGAACTAGATTCCATGGAAATAATTCATGCCAAGTTTGGTTAAAATTGACTGTGGTTTCAGAGAAGATTTTTGAAAAAGTTGAAGACAGACAGACCACTGAAGGGCAATAGACAGATGCCAAGTAATGGCAATAGCTCAAATAGTCATTTGGTCCAGGTGAGCTAATAAAGGGATATCAAAGGATAAGGATTTTTAAATGTTTACCTCACAACTTCATGTGTTGTGGGATATAAAAATTCCTATAAATTAACTTACATGAAACACCAGACTTTTCATTGGTAGTGCAACATGCTTACATGGACCAGATCATGCTTACACATCTGGAACTGACAGACCTGTCAAGTCTCACGCTTTTGCCGCGAGAGTCATGCTTTCCAACACTAAATCACGCTCTCACCCTTTTAAATGTCACGTTTTTAGCTCACCTGGCCTAAAAGGCCATGTGAGCTTTTGCCATCGCTATGCGTCCGTCGTCCGTCGTCCGTCGTCCGTCCGTCTGTCTGTCTGTCTGTCTGTCAACAATTTCAAAAATCTTCTCCTCTGAAACCACTGAGCCAAATGTAACCAAACTTTGCCTGAATCATCACCAGAGTATGGCTTCTCAAAATTGTGTTCGATTAGGCGGTAGGTCAAACAACATGGCCGCCGTTGCTAAAAATAGAACATAAGGGTAAATTGCAGTTTTTGGCCAATAACTCGAAAACCGTTACAGATATCATAAATCTGACAAGGGTAAAAGTGATCAGCATAGCAAGATCTACCTGCACTGCAATTTTGAAGAAAATCCGAAAACCCGTCTTGGAGTTATTGCCCTTTTTCCGTAAAATTTTAAAAATTTGTGCATTTATTATTTTTTATTTCAAAAAGTATAACAGATAGAGGTCAAGTGTAAATTGCAAAAATGTTCAGCATATCAAGATCTACCCACCCTGAAATTTTGAAGAAAATGCATAAACCCTTGTAGGAGTTATTGCCCTTTTTTCACCGAATTTTTTTAATTTTCGTATTTTTCATCTATTTTTTCCAAAACTATAGAAGATGAAGGTTAAGTGTAAATTAATGAAATGTTTGCCATGCTGTGGCGACTTCAAAACTGATCTTGAAAATTGTTCCTTGACCGCCATT